>JARJLF010003029.1:0-24113 GCA_029378395.1 Mycena leptocephala | reverse complement strand
CGAGTCGGATGTTGTTCAGCCTGCGAGTTCTCCTTTCACAGCCATTCCTTCCAAGCTCGGACTCGCCCACAAACGGTGAGCGGCCGCCGACACGACAACAGCTTCCAATTTCCTTCAGCGCCGCGGCGGTGATTCGAGATTTGTTCGGGATGGTCGTTGTTGGTCGCATATGCATCTCCAAGTCCTCGGGTCATGCTAGCTTCGGTGCCAGCTGATTGTTTATTTGCGACAGTGTGCCAACGGCCACAACAAATGCCGTTTTCTCAAATGTTTGAATTTTGTTCGCTTTCCATCTTGCTTTCCTCTTCGCCTCTCTACAGGTTGATTCTCGATACTCACATGCCACAAGACCGGTAGTCCAATTTTTTTGGTGAAATGACTTTGAGTCTTGACTCTTGTTTCGAGTTGCAACGGAGTCCGACAATCGATATCCCAAGCTCCAAGGTCAAAAATCCAATCGTATTTGGATCTGGCCGCAGTGGGTATTCTTCAAGTTTGGTACTAGTTGATAACGCCGCTCCGTGTGGCATGGGTCAGTACTACCAGAAGACAGCTGACCGCGTAGAGGACGGCTTTGCAGGGAAGCGAGTGATTCCTCGTATTGTAATTGCGCCTTCCTCTGATATCTTCCTGTGCTCGGAACATGAACTCGTACCTTGTCTCATAATGCTGCGCTTCGCTTGCGGCTTGAACATCTGCACCTTTCAGACGTCTTGGCAGATTGGGTCCGCGGTCCATTCATTCGCGCCGTCGGTGGTTTGGTCGGGCAGGAAATTCAACGCACTTGAGATTAACCATCTTCTCGGTCTGCCAGTTCAGTGCTGCTGAGCGGGATCCGCCCCCGACGATACGCGCGATATTGTGTCAATTCCCTTCCCTGCTAACTCGAGCTGCAATCTAGTTCTTTCCTTTCGCGGCCCGCATGTATTCTTCCCACCTTTCAAAGCTCCAATATTTCTTGATCGTTAACAGACTTGCTAGGTGCGAAGAGAATAGGTTGTACTAATCTGAAACTTGAGGATTGTTGTCCCTGTCTAATGCATCAAATTTTAGTTCAATATCGCGCTCTAGGTCGCATGTAAAGTGAATGACTTCATCTTGCGGCCTTACGACGATGATGATGGCGTTACGCGTTACCCAAGTGGAAAAACTCTGAAGCTGTGAGTCCGGGCTTGAGAGATACCTCCGGTCTATTAGACAGCAAAAAGCACAGATAATTACCCGAAAGAGCGAGCAATGAGAATATCCAGTTAGTGCTGGTCATCTTTAGTTCTCCTCTTCGCCCCACTTTCCCGCTAGCCTCGGCTTTACGGCGTTGCGATAGACATAAACTTTAAGGACAAGCTTGTCCGCGACGAATATATCAACACACCGACGCTGGCCATATCCCCCACATCGAGAATGAGTGCAGCCCAGCATGATGTCTCCGGCAAAATGTTCGACTACGTGATTATTGGAGGAGGGGTAAGTTCATAGTATATCCCATGAATCAATCGCTGAGTCAATTATCATCAGACAGCAGGTTTAGCACTTGCATCGCGGCTCTCGGAGGACCCTTCCGTGACGGTCACTGTTATCGAAGCGGGGGATGCCAATCTAGGAGACCCCAATATCCTGGTTCCAGGCCAGTTTGAGGCAACGTTTACTAATCCCAAGGTCAGAGCGTCATCCTAGCGAATGCCTCCCAACTAAAAAGGACAATAAAGTACGATTGGGCATTCCCGACCGAGAAGCAAATATTCTCCAATGAGAAAGTGTTTATCTGGTCGAGAGGCAAAGGCCTTGGTGAGTTTCAACACCGTCCCAAATGGTCCGATTAAACTGTGCTTACAGGCGGAAGCTCTGGAATGAATTTTTGTGGTACACCTCACAAAAACTTTCAACTCGCATCGTCCACTGATCTCACACATGATTAATAGCATGGGTTAAACCGCCCGCCAAAGACGTCGATGCTATCGAGAAACTGGGGAATCCTGGTTGGAACTGGAAAGAATATTTGAAATATTCTCAAAGAAGCGAAACGTCAGTAGACTGGATTGTCAGACGCCACAGATCAATTGACACCGGTCATTAAGTTTTCATCCTCCGGCCCAAGAGCAAATGAACTTGTATCCACATACCTATGAGGCTGAACTCCGCGGAACGTCCGGGCCGATCCATACCACAACTCCCTTCCACCATCATGCGATCGACATTCTCTTCCAACAAACCTTGGTGAACAAAGGTCTGAAGAGTATCAAGGCCATATGGTGGCGAAGTGCGTTGAATACTCGGAATTGGCTAATGGGCATTGACACCGACAACAAGATAAATGGAACCTGGATTGCCAATGCGAACCTTGATCCAGGGACTTGGACCCGTTCCTATTCGGCGACGGGTTACTTCTTACCTGCACAGGACAGACCGAACCTGACCGTAAACTCAGGATCACTATCTCCGTTGTTTTTCTGACTCTTGACTGTCACAGATTCTCACCGAAGCCACGGTCACTCGAATTTTATTTAATGACACAATCGCTGGCCAAAAGTTAACAGCCAAGGGCGTCGAATTCGTGCACAATAAATGTACTTGCGAGGTAAACGCCAAGTACGAAGTTATTCTCAGTGCTGGGTGCGTTGGTTTCAATTTCAATTTTGAACCAGGCCCCTATGTTGCTTAGATCTGGTTCAGGACTATTCAGAGCCCACAAATTCTCGAACTTTCTGGTTAGTTCTTGACCGATCTAGATGACATTAGGAGAGATAGAAGTTGAATCATGTTTAGGAATCGGCCGTCCAGAAATCCTCCGGAAAATCGGTGTTGAAATGAAGATTAAACTTGACGGAGTCGGCGAAAATGTACAGGACCACACGTGAGATTGATATAATGCTTAACCGCCTCTTCCTCATAAGTATAGATTTTTTGGAGTGTCGTTCGAGCTCGCAGGTTCTCCCGAGACATACGACCGGATGCGTGATCCGAAATATAAAGCAGAGACACTGAAGCTTCAGTTCGTACTTTTCCGGTTGGTTTTGGTTAAGCTTTAATCTTTCCTTCACAGCGGGAGGGGCGTGGCCCACAGCGCGTGGGAATCACCTCCTTCGCGTACTTCCCCCTGTCTGCAGCGACCGCAGAGGCACCGGCTCTCATTGAACGTGCGGCTGCGGGTCTCACCGCCGAGCGAAGCTTCCCGCCAGGGCTCCAAGAGCAAATTGACCTCCAATTCGAATGTCTCAGGCGGGATGACGGCGTTGACCTCGAGATAGTAGCATTCCCTGGCTTTTTCACCGCGTAAAAGTTCTTTTCGTCTAATGATTTTTTACTCATGCTTGTCTACAGGATTTAGTCAGAGTCCTCAGTCGAATTTGTAAATTACTCACGGACTTGAAAGCGACTCCGGAGCCGGACAAAAGCTATGTCACTATTCTATTGGTGTTGAACCATCCTTTATCACGTGGGACTATTGTGAGTCCACCCACTTGATTGACCTTCATTATTTAGAATTCTATAGCACGCCAAGACAGCGAACCCGTTCGACCTACCCTCAATCGATCCCCGCCATTTTGAGAACGACTTTGGTAAGAGGTATCCTGTGAACATGATTGATGTTGATATTTGCCGTCATTTCTCCAGATCTTGAAATCCTGGTTCAACACATCAAGTATATTCGACCCATGCTCGACATTGAGCCATTTCAATCGGGCGTCGTGCGCGAGGTTGACCCTGGCCCAAGCTGCGTGACTGATCAAGACATCCGCGGTCTCTTATTTACTTTTGACGCCGTGAAACATTGCTGAGATAGTTTCGGAGCAGAGTACATCAAGAACAGTCATGGGATTTCATGGCGTGAGTTTTCACCATCGCAACACTTACTTTCCATCTAACTTTCAAACAGACACTGTTGGCAGTTGCTCCATGCTGCCCAGGGAAAAGCGGGGGGTTGTTGACCCTGTGCTCAAGGTAACCAAGGGTTGTCGAATTGCTATCCTGCTCACATAAAGTAACAGGTCTACGGAACAAACAATCTCCGCATCGTAGATATTAGCATTGTCCCGATTCACGCCGCCCACACGCACGGTTGGTAGTCACCCTCGAAGAGCTCAGACATTGGTGTTTAAATTCGTTCATATAGCTACCGCCCGCATTTTCGCCACATGTTCTGTCAAATTTCTCGTTCACTGACATTGTCTGCAGCTACTGATTTAATTCGCGCGTCCAAGAGCAATTAATTGCAGTGTTCACGGATTGATTAAATTACAAACGCCTTCGCCACAAGTCCATGTCTTCCAATTACAGTGAAATGTCCATTGTATCCATTCCAAGGGCAGGATCAGATCAAAACAGCCGCCAAAATCCCCGCACCAAGTCCCATCGCCAATCTATCAGCGCCGACGGCCGTGGGACGAGCGGCGTTGGAGGTGCTAACCGACGACGTGGGGCCAGGCGCGCTCGGCGAAGGCGTCCCAGGGTTACTCGAGGGAAGACTGATGGGTGCTGTCGCGCTACCGGAACTGGACGGCGCACTGGACGGTGCGGAACTCGGGGTTACGCTGGAGGTCGGGGTACTCCGCGGTGCACTAATCGACGTAGTCGTCGACGTCCTGACCGAGGTGGTTCGTGATACTGAGGTAGAGACTGAGACCGAGGAAGACCGTGACGAGCCCGACCTCGTCGACGCGGAAGCTGAAGACGGTGTCGAGGAGATGGCTGAAACCGAGAGAGAGAAGGAAATCGATCTGCCGGGATGTTAGATTTCGCGGATATTTTGTGCTGAGTACGACGTACCGGTGGGGGGGTCCCGACGTTGAGATCACCCCATAGACGTACGGGACGAGGGCCAAAGCAAAAGAGACGATGGTGGTGTACTTCATTGCGTTGAAGAGCACTTTGAAGAGCTTCGTTTCGGACCTTGGTTTATATATATGAGCTACTGCCACCTGTGGGAACCGTCCTCGTTCAATCGTTCTCAGGTGCCACACTTACAGCATGGCCCGTCTGATATTGAGGTCAATTATCGCCGTACGCCAGCATATTTTTAGCCAAACAGATATTGACGGGCAAGAAACACCGTTCTCATGAATGTCAATGAAAAGCTTAGCAAGGATCGGAGTTATGGATAAGTAGGTACGTAGAATTATACGGCACGCCGGTCCCGCTTAGGAACGCCGGTTTGAGGAAGTATCCCGGTAGAATTTTAACAATCTTAAATTCATTGGCTGAACCTGGAGTTCAAGCACCAGAAGTTAGCGCAGGGTTAGAACTTAGCGTTGGGTTAGCAGTTTAGTAGCTGCCAACTAGTCTGAGTCTCTTATAAACAGAGGCTACAACAATAGACCCTCGTACCTTGCATGTTGTAGCTGCCAACAAGATGGGCCGTCACTGAAAAAAAATGGCCGTTTTGGGGAGACTGTATATCAAACGAGGTACAAGTTATGCCAGGCGCTCGTATCCTGCTTCTATCCATGCCTCGTGTGAGGTCTTGAGGTAGCCCGAGGTTCAGTCATTGATGGAATCAAAACGACATGCCAGACTGCGGCAAGCAAGACATCGCCTCCTTTTCCAAATAAAGCGCAACACCGCCAACACAGCAGTCCATCCTCGTCCATGATCCATCTCAACAGCTCTTTCAACTGCTATCGCCATCTCGAGCTTCTGCCTCGGTGGCTCCTGGGCTAGGTTTGGGCTAGGTTTAATCAAGTCGACTCTAGATTCTGATCCGCATTCAGAGTCTAACGATATCCTGAAATTTGCCTGAAATAATCCTGAAAACGATTGGAAAACGAGCTTGAAAAGAGCACATCGACATTTCTGGTCAATTTTCTATTCTTATTCTTACTCTCAATTGGACTCCGAGCCTCGCGAGTCATACGCTTATATAGTGAAATGAAGTTTGGATGAAGGCCGGCTCGGACGCTTGACTCAGGCTGTGAGTGCATCCACAGTGCAGTGGCACAGATAATATTGGAAGATCTCACTAAGCAAAGATCTTACCAACCCGTCTCCGACTCGGTTCCGTAGTGTTCTCGTATCCGCACTTTCCGGTGAGTCATTATTTCGGTCCTTTTATCCGAACATCACTTGGGAGCGAAAACGGGCAAGTGGTTTATGAATTCAAACCACCACGAGCACATTCATGGCGCTGGCGCATTCCTTTGAAGGCGTTCGTCAAACCTGGGCTAAAACCACGAGCTGCCTTCTGGACTTTTTAAGATTGCTTTTTTTCTGTGAAATCCGATGTTCGCGCACTCGTGATATGAAGATCCTGATCTCAGCTTACACATCCACAGCACTGCGCAGGCACTGCGACTCATTCGAGTCATCGAGCCAGAAACGTTGTTCGCGTGAATAGCACATAAAGGCCAAGAACATGTCCTCGCTCTCGCATCGCAGGCTCTTTCCCTTGAGACAACCCTCTCGAACAAAATGACAACCATGTCAGCTCTCCCCAGTAGCTCGACCCTCCCACCGTACTCTCCGTCACCGCCAGTCCCTTCCTACTCTCCAGAACCGGCTCATGACGAGCAGCGGGTCGATCACACTCCACGCGCACGCGCACATCCTACGGGGAACTACATAAAAAATGCGGGAGTGATGGAGTGATTCTGACTGAACAGGATGGCCGCGCTGAGTTCCCAATATACGGACGTCACGCGTCTATCAATGGTTTTGTAACTCTCGAAGACCGCGAAACCGTCTCTGAAATTGTTTTGAGGGTGAGTCTTGTACGATGAGGATCTGATGCCTGAACTTATGCACTCCCCGCAGATCAAAGGAAAAATGGAGGTCATGGTTTCTGAGAGTGGCTCGCTCACAACGAGGCTCATCAACGACAGTTACACTGTCTGGTCTTCCGACAAGTCGCACACCTCGGCCTGCCCGAGCGCTGTGCCGTTTTCAATCGTCCTTCCCACAAAATTCCGAGATTATGACTACCTCTCGTATCCATTGCCGCCTTCCTATGATATTCCGCATATTACTATCCCGGGTCTCTTTTTCAAAACCTCCTACGTTCTGTCTGTGACCATCACTCGGACACTGAGCCACAAACTCAGGTTCTTGACTAAAAGTAAAACGTGCGTGGTCTTTTGTTCGTGTGCTCGTGTTTCTCTAACACTCCTCGTAGTATTCCCGTCCGATTCATCTACAACCCCCGAACGCGGCCATGGAGGGCCATTCAGCCTTCCACCGATTTCCTGTCCGACATCAAAATAATGCCCGAAGAATTTCGCCAGGTTGTCTCTCAGATGAAGCCCCGACCAAAGTCCACGGCCCAGCCCATAGATATGCATGTACGCATTGCCCATATTTTTTCCCTATACGTATATTCATTCTTGCCCCTTCAGTTGTTCCTCCCCACGGTCGAAATATTCGGACTCGAAGATACCATCCCCTTTCACGTCCAGTTGTCTGGCTCAGTATCGTCGCTCCGGGAATTCCTCCCTGAGCCTGGAGACAGCGAGCGCGCGACCGTCGTCGTCAGTCTAATTCGCCAGATCGTCGTCGACCTCAACGGACGGCGGGCCGTGCGCAACCTCGTCATCGGCGATGCGAAAATATCACCCCGTCCGCCAGGTGCTACCACCGATGCGCACGAGGCGAGCCTCGATTGGGACGGGGAGGTGCGGTGCAAGGCAGACACCATGGTCGGGATGTTTGACGCTGGCTGTGTCCGCATTCAGGTAAGACTTGTTCGCGCTCTCTCCGCCCACAAAAAATCTTACGCACCCCAATAGGACTTTATCCAGGTCGAGCTCAGGCCACTGAACACGGAGACATCGCAGTTTACAACTCTCCGCCACTCGCATCCGATCAAGCTCGTCACAGAATCGTATCTCGATGGCCCGATCTCTCGAGACGACCCCAGGTAGAACGCACCACCAACTTGGGGAAGGAACAAACGATTATGGTTCAAAAATTAACCATCACCTGGGAAACTTCGAGTGCAGACTTTCGCGACATCCTCTTGTAGAAGTGACGGACCTACAACTCGGATTCCTCCCAACTGCTACTTACATGGGAGTCAAATAATTTACTTGAATACTATTCAAATAAATTCCTCTTAGTTTACTTATATATACCTACCATATTATTGTGAGCTGGTGGCGGCTTTTTAATGGAGAACTTGGTCTTCATACGAAAACTTTGGCTTTGGATTACCGGTAAAGCAGAATCGCGCCCACGTGATCTCCAGTTCTTGATTCGCCAACCACACTGCGAAGCTCCAATCCCCTTCACGTCCGCGTCTTTCACAAAACGCCTAGAGCGAAACATTCACATTATGTTCGAGAGTCTACGCCCGGCCCAAGCAATCGCGCACCGGCGTGCTATCGAGGATGTATTGGAGTTCTTGTCTCTGAAGTCGACGATTCTCCCAGACTTCCCTGTGAAGCCGTCTTCGCTCCGGCTCGGATGTGGGCAGATCTACCCAAGGGAAGAAGCAGAGATGAAGGGTATTCCTTTGTTGGAGGGCGGAGTGTTGTTGCGCGCGATGCTGGGCGACCACCTTCCGGTCTTGTTCTCGGACCAGACTCCAGGGATCTCGACGGTACGTCTGTGGAGGACGTGTGTTCATTACGACCTCATATATTCCTCAGAGAGTCAGAGACGTGCTTCTTTCAGACCGCGTCAGTCGCGCCGTCACGCGTTATTTCGGGTGGAAATGTCCCAGCCCCGGCATCGCGAGAGAGGAACTGCTCTGGCTCATGGTCCACTACTGCGACCTGTCGCAGAGAGAGGAGCTTGGGCTGCCGGCGCTGAACAGATGGGCTCAAGAATTCTATCGCCCGCTAGCCATCATCGCCAGAAGCACCCTCT
Organism: Mycena leptocephala; assembly: GCA_029378395.1. Classification (NCBI taxonomy): domain Eukaryota; kingdom Fungi; phylum Basidiomycota; class Agaricomycetes; order Agaricales; family Mycenaceae; genus Mycena; species Mycena leptocephala. Next base: position 15,320 of record JARJLF010003029.1, on the reverse strand, counting down.
ATCCAACGTAGGCTGTATGTGCTGGGTCTCACTCCTGTTTCTGACCACGCCCTGTAGATGGGCCGGCGACGTCATACAGACGAACTGCATTACAAACCTCGGAATCACGGAGCGTCGTAAGCCAGGTCCGTCCCTCCTTGCATAAATCGGCGTATAATCACAACCCATCCCAGCCGATCTTGACATGGAGGCCTATCTGGCTAGAGGAAATTTTACACAGGATCTCGATGCCCAGTGGTTGGATCGTTTCCCGATTGCTCAGAAAATCCTCTATCATCCGTCTCCAGAGAATGATGCTCGCGTGGTAGGTGTGTTAGGTACATATGCGCCATTGTTAACCCGTCGTCAGGTTCGCCGTCTTCCCAAGAAACGAACGTGCCCTGGAATTTGAATGGATCCGGACGAGGCGAGGATAATCTTTTTCATCTCACTTGTAAATGCCGATGCGATGTTCGCGGTGGAAACTGTGTATAAAAGACTTTGGGTTGAGTTGGAAGAGTTTATAAATTCAATGTATCTATTCGAGACTATTTGTATGCGATACTGCGTCGGTCTAGTGCAGCTGTGGAGATAGTGTCATCGTTGGTGTAATGGATGCAGGGTATCGTGTGGTCGACCAGGTATTATGCAGAAAGAGATATTGATTCTGCGGTGATTGGCTATTGAAACAGCGCGTCAGAACAAGTCGCTCCTAATAAAATGAAATGAAATTTTGACGAACCTGCTAGTAATGTGTAAAGAGCATTGCGCGATTGACAAATCTTGGATAGTAATGGCAAGCTTTTACAATTGAATATGATTTGCAATGGCATGTTCATTGGGACGAGATTTTCCGCCTGCTTTTGAAGCTAGACCAGCCCGGGGTATTTGTGCGATCGGTAAAGACTGCCACTGTGAGGTCTAAGGTCGAACTTTAGGCGCGTTGCATGCGGGAAAACGCACCTTTCTGGCGCTTGCCAGATCGAGACATTTCGGGTTCGACATCGTCTCTCGTTCTCTTGGACAGGTTGGCGTGGAGGTTGTATTCTTCATAGCAAACAGGGATTAGGTCCTCTGCAAGAGGCCCAAAATTGGCGCAGATATAGCGGTCCAGCTGTTCTTCGCCTCGCTGACGGAAATACGCGCCTACGAGGTTAGATCAATAATACGAAGTCAGTCTGGGGCCAATGGCGCACCGATGTAGGCCTCGAATACGTCCGCCGCCGATTTGAGCTCCGCAGGGGTTGTAATAGCGTGCTTTATAACGCGGGTGCGGACCAGGATTGAACAGAAGCATAGGTTTGAGACAAGGAGATGTGCCATTTTCTGTACCAAGCGAGGTAAATGTACGAACGAGACACAGAGAAGACATCACGCACAGTAAGGAATGGGGCTGGACGGGATGGCCAACGCCAGTAGAGCATGCGAAGTACACAACGAATGAGGTATCCATCGCCCGTGAACTCGAGGAGTTTCCGCGACATGCCAGTCGTCGCCCTTGTCCTCCAGTACGAGTCAAGCGGCTCCAATTCGAATGAGAAAGAGGAGAGAGAGATCGCGCGGAGTAGGTGCTGCTTGTATAGGATTTCGGACATAACGAAAGTGGGACGCAGTGGAAGAAGAGAAGCGGGGACCAAATACCGAAAAACATCCGTATTTAGCATGTAAGGTTACCTTTTTTGCCCGAAGCCATTGAAAATTTCGAACCCAGGCCAAAAACACTCACAAGCGAGACAAAAAAAAGGTGATAGAGATTGCAAGGTGCTTAATATTTCGACGATCCTGTCAACTTTTTCCACATTTCCCTAGCCAGATTTCGCCCCGTTTGCTCGCTCGGATGCAGTTCATCCCACCACATAAACGAATCCCGCTCGGCTAGTGTACAGTCACCACTGGAAGCATATCTCAGCCACGCATTAATATTCCAGGGTCCCACTTACATTCCACATTGCCTGAAGTCGTTCGGGTCGGGACACTGATGGCAATGACCCGTCACGTTCGCGGGAATACTACCGTTGAACCACTTCGCCGGCTCATTGTACCTGGTTGGAATATTTAGCAATATGCAAGTAAGACGGAAAGTCGTGTCAATACATGTCTTCAAAGAGGCGGTACGTCTCGAAAATTTCAACGGTCGCAGTGCCGCGCCACTCCTGGCTCAACGCAGCCACACCGCTCCGTATCACTGCGTTCAGACTGTGGACAAAGTTGAACATGCGCTTATTCCAGGCGACGCCGTCGTGAGGGCTCGGGAAGTAGATGGTTGGGTCTGAAGAATTACTGAAAAGCCGCGTTAATTGCAGCGGTATCAACGAGTTGACGATGAAGCGTCGAGCACCGAGCGCGTAGAGGTTTCGGATCGTTTGTAGTTGGCACCCAGCGAGGTCCACGAGAGACAGCTGAGGATTTTGGTCGTCGGTTACGAAAGAGTGAACTCCGACGTCGTTGGTTCCAACGAATATGATGACGACGAATTCTGAAGGATCCATGTCGAGCTTTTGGTGCTTCGTGCCGTTGTTGGATACGTGATCCTGGATGAACCAATCGGTCTGCCCACCGATTACGTCCGGCTCCGCATTCAGTGGCGTCCTGGCGGTGATTGTAAATATGGCATCTTCAGTGGAACATCGAGAAATATTCGAACAGGACATTGGAGCAAACGGCGCCGCCGACAGCATAGTTCCAGATGGTGTAGTTTCCATATAGGCCGAGATACCTCGAGAAAGTGTCAGTCAAGGAAATTTGTTGAGCTTGTGCGACATGATACCATGGCCACTGAACTCCACCATCGGCAGCGGTGTCAGCCTGAAATGCACTGAGTCAGGTTATATGCGCTTCGATGTTCGTACCGGTGGAAAAATCTCCTGGTAATCCTTCCCTGGAAAAGTCCCATTTGCAATACTGTGCTGGCGAGACTGATCTGTTCATTCCATGTATCATGCTATGATTGCTTTTGTCACGCTAGAAACACTGACCCGTGTATGAATCACCCTGAACAGGACACAACTCAGTCCAATCCACTTCTAGCATCGATATCCAGGAACACTCACGAAGAGGACAACCGCCTTGGTGGTAGTTTTTCCCCATACCCGTAAATCGAGGCCCAGAGCCCAGCAGAGAAGATAAAATGAGAACATGGAATTCTTCTGGTGTCTCTGTTGAGGCTACATCTTTATATTTCGATCATTTGCTCCGAAGTTTATCCTGTGACGCGGACTGGTGACCTCGGCGGTCCGCTCAGACCTGTTTGAACCGTGCGGATGCCAGACGCGCCCGCGCCGCCAAGACCGTTTGCAACTGAAGCGCTGGCAAGATTCAAAAAGGATGCTATGTGACTAGTCAGTTAGTCCAAAGTCACCGTTTGAAGCAGACTTGATGCAAAACATTTGGCGTGGGGCAGATTTGAGCAACATTGAGAGTTCGACGGAGGATCCTCAGCTTGCCTCGAGCTCAGCGCTTGCTGGGTGTTGGCTCGGTGAGTTAAAAAAGAGTTTGATCCAGTTTGATCCGGATCAAACTAGCCGCGTGTTGTAACAACTGCACCTAACTCCGTAACGCGTGACGACGCGTCCTCGTCCATTCCAAGATTTCCTTCCCTCACGGTTTAGACGCGTCAAATGATTTTCGATACAAGTACAAGTAACAATACAACCAAAATACAGCGAGGAAAGTACTCGATTAATACAAGATAATGTTCCAGGAAGAGAGGGGAATTAGAGCAACAGGGCACGGCGGACGCACAGTTTACCAGCCATATCCGCCCTTTCCGCCGTCGTGACCGTGGTTCCCTTTGCCATCTCCCTTTCCATTATGGTTGCCACCCTTGTTGTGGTCTCCATGGTCTCCTGATGATTTAAAGTAAGATTTTTATCCATCTAGGTATGTCGAAAAAACTAACCTTTATGGTCGCCTTTGCCATTTCCCTTCCCATCGTGGCCACCCTTGTTATGATCGCCTGAGAAAGTGAAGGAATTGGATCTGATCTGTGTATAGTGTCTGAAAAAACAACCAACCTTTGTTGTCACCTTTCCCTCTCCCATTGCCATTATCTCCCCCGCGCGGATAGCTCCCGTGCTCGTGTCCCTTGTCGCCGCCCTTTCCTTGCCGTGGTCACCCTTTCCATCATGGCCATTGTCCTTTCCCTTCCCGTGGTCCCCCTTGCCATCGTGGTCGTGGTCCTTCCCACCCTTGTTGTGATCACCTGAAATGAGAAACAAAAGAGTGAGGTCGGGTATTCTGTCTTTCGGAAAGAAGACAAACTAACCGTGATCCTTCCCCTTATCACCGCCTTTGTTGTGGTCGCCTGGGAAAGAAAGACGTACAGTTAGACAGGCTTCACAGTTTCTCAGAAAGACACTAACCTTTGTCGCCCTTTCCATTCCCGTACTCTCCACCGCGAGGATAATGACCATGCCCCTTCTCGCCTCCTTTTCCGTGGTCACCCTTGCCGTCGTGATCGTTGTGGTCTCCCTTCCCGTGGTCCCCCTTGCCATCGTGCCGTGGTCCTTGCCATCGTGCCGTGGTCCTTCCCACCCTTGTTGTGATCCCTGAGAACAAATAAATAAGTTAGTTCGGTATCTTGTCTCAGAAAGGAAAAACTAACCATGATCCTTCCCATCATGACCGCCTTTGTTGTGTTCACCTTAGAAAAAACACCAAGAGTTAGATCCACTCCACAGTTTCTCAGAAAAAACCAACCTTTGTCGCCCTTTCCTTTCCCTTCCATCATCGCCCCGCGCGGATAACTCCCGTGTTCATGTCCCTTGTCGCCGCCCTTTCCCTTGCCGTGGTCACCCTTGCCATCATGGCCATTGTCCTTTCCCTTCCCGTGGTCCCCCTTACCATCGTGGTCGTGGTCCTTCCCATCCTTGCCGTGATCGCCTGAAATGAAAAATAAAATACTTAGGTCGGTATTCTGTCTTTCGGAATGAAGAAAAACTAACCGTGATCCTTGCCATCATGGCCGCCCTTATTATGGTCGCCTGAGAAAGAAAGATGAAAGTTAGATCCGCCTCATAGTTTCTCAGATACAAACCAACCTTTATCGTTGCCCTTTCCATTCCCGTACTCTCCCCCGCGAGGATAATGTCCGTGCCCCTTCTCGCCTCCTTTTCCGTGGTCGCCCTTGCCATCATGGTCGTTGTGGTCTCCCTTCCCGTGGTCCCCCTTGCCATCGTGGTCGTGGTCCTTCCCACCCTTGTTGTGATCCCCTGAGAACAAAATAAAATAAGTTAGTTCGGTATCTTGTGTCTCAGAAAAAAAAAAACTAACCGTGATCCTTCCCATCATGACCGCCTTTGTTGTGGTCACCTTAGAAAGAAACACGAAGAGTTAGATCCGCTCCGCAGTTTCGCAGAAAAAACCGACCTTTGTCGCCCTTTCCCTTTCCTTTCCCATCATCGCCCCCGCGCGGATAACTCCCGTGTTCATGTCCCTTGTCGCCGCCCTTTCCCTTGTCTCCCTTGCCGTGGTCTCCTTTGCCATCATGGCCATTGTCCTTTCCCTTCCCGTGGTCCCCTTTGCCATCGTGGTCGTGGTCCTCCCCACCCTTACCGTGATCGCCTGAAATGAAAAATAAAAACTTAGATACGGCATTCTGTCTTTCTGAAAGAAGAAAAACTAACCGTGATCCTTCCCTTGTCACCGCCTTTGTTGTGGTCGCCTGGGAAATAAAGACCCATAGTTAGACCCCCTCCACAATTTCTCGGAAAGAAACCAACCTTTATCGTCGCCCTTTCCATTCCCGTACACTCCCCCGCGAGGATAATGACCGTGCCCCTTCTCGCCTCCTTTTCCGTGGTCGCCCTTGCCGCCACGGTCGGGGTGGTCTCCCTTCCCGTGGTCCCCCTTGCCTTCGTGGTCGTGGTCGTGGTCCTTCCCGCCTTTGTTGTGATCCCCTAAGAACAGAATAAAAAAGTTAGATCCTGTATCTTGTGCCCCAGGAAAAAAAACTAACCATGATCCTTCCCATCATGACCACCTTTGTTGTGGTCACCTTAGAAAGAGACACGAAGAGTTAGGTCCGCTCCACAGTGTCTCAGAAAAATCCAACCTTTGTCGCCCCCGCGCGGATAACTCCCGTGTTCATGTCCCTTGTCGCCGCCCTTTCCCTTGCCTCCCTTGCCGTGGTCCCCCTTGTCATCGTGGTCGTGGTCCTTCCCACCCTTGCCGTGATCGCCTGAAACGAAAAATAAAATACTTAGGTCCGGTTTTCTGTCTTTCGGAATGAGGAAAAACTAACCGTGATCCTTCCCATCATGGCCGCCCTTATTATGGTCGCCTGAGAAAGAAAGATGAAAAGTTAGATCCGCACATAGTTTCTCAGATACAAACCAACCTTTGTCATCGCCCTTCCCCTTCCCATGGTCTCCTCCGCGGGGATAATTTCCGTGGCCCTTGTCGCCTTTCCCGTGGTCGCCTTTGCCATCATGGTCGTGGTCATGGTCCTTCCCCTTGTCGCCTTTGTCGTGGTCGCCTTTGCCTTCATGGTCATGGTCATGGTCATGGTCCTTCCCCTTGTCGCCTTTGTCGTGGTCGCCCTTCCCGTTATGATCATGGTCTTTCCCCTTTCCACCTTTGTTGTGGTCGCCTAGAAATAAAGAAGAAAGAGTTAGAATCAGATATGTCTGATCATGAGGAGACTAGCCTTTACCATGGCCGTCGTCCTTTCCTCCCTTGCCCTTCCCTCCGTCGTGTCCATAGCCATCGTCGCCGCGGGGGTAGCGAAGCTCGGTGCAGCGACCCTTAATGCACGCATTTTCCCTGCGGCGTAGGCTGTAGTCCTATTAGACAATCGACGGTTAGCACGTCGCGTTGATTTCCGGCGAAAGCAGCTGCCCACCTGGTGGTCGACCTCCCCAGCTAGAGCCGCAGAGGAAACCGCGAAGATCGCGACGAGTGCCGCAACCGTGGCAGGTGTAAAACGCATTGGAAAGTAAGCGGACTGAGGTGTGTTTGGTTGGTTGGAGGCGAGGAAGAGCTGGAATGCTGGAGATTAGAGCAGAGAACGCAGCACCTTTATACCAGTTGGGTGCTCATTCAAGGCTAAATGAGGGTGCGAAGGTGGAAAACGACTTGAGCGCGTACGGTGCCAGATTCAAAATTATTCAGGACAGCTGTCGGATGTCTGCTATTGTAAGGGGAAATATTCAACGCGTGGTGGTGCTGAAACTGTGCGACGGTACATTGGAGTGCGACTTGGTGGGTGGAGTGTACTATTTTGGAAGGTAAAATGTAACCGTAACCTCATGCCAGTACGTTCGCTTACAAAATTATGCCGCTCAAGATTTGAAAGAGGGAATATTCAGCCGTGAACGTTCGTGAGTGTGGCCTTGGAATGTTGCAGAGGAAACTGACCCGGATGTTTATTTCTGGGTTTTGCATTTTGGAAGGTAAATTAAACAGAACCCCTTGGGCGTCAATTAATTTGGGGAATGAACATCGCGATTCGCAGGAAGGATGACGCCATGGCTTATGGGATGAATATAACTTCTAGACTTGCGCATCCCCAACGCAGCGGCAAGACATAGACACTGTCCAGTCGAGAAATAGTGACACTGTCCAATCGAGAAATAGAAGTAAATTATTTCTCCAAGCTGAATATCCATACTTTCTCCATCTCAGCCGCCAAAGTGCGTAACTGCCTGACGTACGAACTGCCGATTGGTGTTCGACAAAGTAAAATAAAAATCTGCGTAATTAATTAGTCCGGCTATTGGTATCAGAGTTATTGGGAACGCACTTTCGAAATGGGATCGACATACGCTTGGACTGCTGCCGTTAATTAAATTCCATCGAGATCTTTGTGCGCTTTGACCACGATCAATAGAAGTCAGTGGGACTTTCAAGTCGCCCGGTGTTGGATATGATTGCACGTTCGTCGGTGTTGCGGGCATTGGACACATTACTTCCAAGGAACCCCACAACTTGGTTCCTCTGGCCCCTGGAATTTCCGCTAGTCATCGGTCCGCACGCGTAAAATAACACTGACCGTTAAGTCAACGCAGACCGGTGTAACCAGCGCATTTTGCGTCCAAGGACTTCTGTCAACTTAAGCCTGCACTGTTCAAGTCGTTCTCCTATACTGATTCTTTATCCAAGTATACCTCACTGTAGAACGCTTTGATTCATTCGTTTCGTCCTTGGTTATACTCCGAACTTAGGCCGGCGCTATGGTTTCTGGTCATAAGTAATTCCAGGCTTTGCAAATGCGGGGGGTCCTCAATACTGACAGCTAGATGCGGACCTCCGCTCTCCCCGCCGCGGAAGGAGCTCTAATGCCTTTGAACGATTATAATCTCGCAAATTAGAATAAGTGTGGCATCCCTAAATGGGAGTTCCAAGTGTAACTCACTAAAGAACGCTTTGATTTATTTGCTTGGTCAGCCTCGTTAATTAGGTGGGCGACAGAATGTCATTGGCAGGCGAAGTCATTGCTGTGTCGAGTCGCCGCGGCAAGGAGGGATGTCGACATCCCGGACAGGTATGAGGCGGTAAACAACGCTGGCAGGTCGAGGCATTTGTCCCAAGAAAGACAGAGAGAGATCCGATTTTATGGGTTCTCGGTTGAAGGATCAACTGGAAGATTTCCAAGGAAAACGAAGATGGATCTGGACTAAGCCGAAAGGTGTTCTTAGTAGCCAGCTCCTTGGCAAGCTCGGCCCAGCTGCCCGTGGGGTGCACTGGCAGTGACTCTGGAAAGGTTGAGCTTGGGGTCCTCAAGTTTGAGACAGGTTCCACGCTGAATGTAAGAGCTCCGGGATTCCGCCACTTTTTGGCGAGAAAGCTTGGAGAAAGCACTAAAGTTTGGACCTAGCGTGATCGAATGGAGTCGGAGCCCATGCCGGAACGTTCCGCGCTTTGTTTGTCGCTCGCGTTCCAGACAAATATGGTGCAGAAGGCTATTGCAGCTATAGAGCGATGAAGCAAGATACATAATAATCCATGAATCAGCAGGAAATAATTTATTTAGTGTTGATTTTCGGTCGAAATGTGTATCGGGCTGCAGACTCGATTGAATAGATGTGGGTACAATACAAATACGCGAACGAAGAAGTCGAAGTTGATAAAATAATTGTGCGCGGCTGAAGGCGCGTAAAATACTGCCGCTGGCCGGCTACCCCTCCCCACCGACCACCGAACAAAACCCCGAGACGAATGATGTTTATGCCAGTTAAATCTGAAAGCCGCGTCAGAAAAGAAAGAGAAAGCCACGCAGAAAAAAAAGAGAGAACGTGAAGGCGATAGACTCACTGTGATGATGCTGTTGTGGGTCGACCGAGGAAAGCTTAGCATTTAAGCAATGACGCAGCTGCCACTGGAGCCGGTGCCGCCGTCCTCGTTGACGGGGGGAGGGAGGTGTCCTCTTTGCAGACGACGCAGCTGCCACTAGAGCCAGTGCCGCCGTCCTCGTTGACGGGGGGGAGGACAACGTCCTCGATCTTCTTGGAAGTGGTGATGGTGAAAGAGTCCATTGTTAGGAGGATGAGTGCTATTGAGAAGAGGTGGGCGAGTAGATGGGTTAGCCTGGAGAGGGTACGAAATTCGCTGGCCTTTTATACCTGCAAACGGTGGCATTGCATGCGTTGTAAGTGAGACCAACAAAGCACATCAATCGTTCCGGTCAACAATAAAAGAGGGAAGAGGGACCCAGCAAACAAAAGACGGGGATCGACGTCCAAATCGGGAGGACAAAGCGTACTGTACATACAAGACTCGGCGGTCGGGTCGGGTACTATGCTTGAAGACTTGCACTGCTATGATTGTTAGGTTACTTTTGGGTGTTGAACGGATTGGTATTGCCAGAAAAAAAGTATCGAGAGAGCCGATGGCAGTAAACTAACTGTAAGCGCAGGGAGACCATTTTTTCTCCGTCGAGAGGCAGTATTCCGAGCGTAAGGGGAGACAATAGGTTCCAATCAATCAAACGATCGAAAGGACAAGATGGTTTTCGAGACATGACCGTGGCGGAAGTATGAATGCGACGAGTCACATAAAATATCGCCATGGAGCTTGAGGTCCAAGAGGGGGTTGCGCTGTGGCTGAGTCGATCGGAGTCGTGAAGCCCAAGCTGCCCAAATTGAAATCATAAAAGTTAAATAATGAGGGACGGGCCCATCAACATTTGTGGTAGTTCTGTGGGGCCTGAATCTTAGCTTGAGCGGCAATATGAACATGACGGCTGGCTCGGAGTTCAAGCGGCTTTGTTGATTGTTCGAACTTCGCGTCCCAGCCACACATCGCCTCCTTGCTTCAAATCGAGCCGAGCCTCCTTGTCAATTGATCTTGATTTGAGGGTGCTTTAGAAAATCGGAGGCGCTGGATATCAATAATTTGGTGGAGTACAAGGATCGCCAAAGATCTCATTGCGGGTTACCACAAAGTTACCATCCTGTCGACAGCAGAAATTCAGCAACGTTGGAACCGTGTGTACCGAGTCGGGCTGATCATTGACAACGCAGAGGAGACGCAAATATCAAGACAGTGACGATGAGCATGTTCACGGAGAGAACCCAGACCTATATGATGGCCGAGCTCGATGGATCCCTAGCATGTTTTCAGGTTGTACCAGAATGATCATGATTCCAGTTGCACGTACATCGACCCCAAGACCGCGAAGGAGTATCCGTTGAAACCCCAGACGATGATGGAGTGGTGCCGCGCAATGGTCCGTCGAAAGTCCTGCGTTGAAACATTGAGCGGCCTATCACATTTTTCAGTATGACGGAGAGACAAACCGTGAACCCCACCCAAACATTGGGGTCTTGGCGTTCCCTTCACCTTGCTTACATCGCGGCGGTGTGAATAGTAGTCCCCATGGAGGTACAAGTGATATGGCGCACCTTGCATAGTAATCTCCTCAATCATGGGTCCACGGGAGGCCTAATCACTAATCAGGCCAACGAAACCCAGCGTTCAGCGCTCAGCAAGCTCCTGAGGGTTCGCCAGTCATCCCTACCCCTTCTAAACTGCCTCGGTTGAACCTTGAGTAGGCTTCTATATAGCTACAAGCCTTGACATTGCGACAGCTCGCAACTTCGAGTCCCCAATGTGGCTCTGAGATGGGATTCGACCTGATATACTCCAGATCAGGACTTGGTGGACATAGAGATGAATAAAGGAGATGCCCTTCGTCTCAAGGCAGACACACAAAACTGCTGGAATGGGCCAGATGCGAAGATTCGGCCCGGGAAGAAAAAGCGGTCGGATGGATCCGAAGTCGGACGCGAACAGTTTGATTGGCGGTTCCGGCCCGAGCCCGATGGTATTTTCAACTTTCAACTATGTTTCTAGGACATAATCATCCTCTGTCAACCTCGGAGTAAATCTGGCGCCGCTTGCACTGTGCACTCTGTTGAATTTTTTCTATCAATGAAGCGTTTGACGCTCGTTCTTCCTAGAGGAAACTTTGTGGCCACCACCGCTTACTTAAACACCACTGTTGGCGTTCGAAGTCGCAACTTTGGGCTACTAGTATTCACACCCCTTTGAGGAGACTTTATAGCGCCATTTGTTTCGACGGGATCTGTCGAGCGGTCTAATCAGAGTACTTGTCTGCCACTTCTGTCAACTCGGAGCAAAATCTCGGCAACGTTTTCACATTGTCCGAGTTAGTTGTGTTTTTGCAGTGGTTGGCAGTCGATCTATTTAAATCCTGCTCGCGCTGCCAATCGAGCCACGAACCACGCGATCGCCAGCCGGCGTGTCTCCTGCAAGACATCGAGCGGTATAGTCTTCGATGTATATCCTCTCGAGCCGGGGAGAACTTTCTCTAAAGTCGGCAATCCAATTTTTACTTCATTTGTTCGTTCCTCCATTCATTCGCCTACTGGTCGTGCTTCTAGATCAACTACAAACGACGTGATATACTGCCGTTCTGTCCTTTGCAAGACGTCGAGCGGTACATAATTCCTTGATTCATATTCCTTATTTCCGTATACCCACTACGGCTGAAAAACTGAGATAATATGCCTCAAGGTCCAAATTCAACTGGGTGCGACTAAAAAGACAATAAATTCACGCAGGTTGGGGAAGAGTGGGTCAACCTGAAGTGCAATCGCCCCATTACTCTAGTCCCTGAGATCAGCGCCTAATAATAATTAAGCGTACAAGATTAATGTCCTGCCGAATGGTCAAGGTGACTGTCCAATAAAAGATTCGACTGTCAAGCGTTATCCCCTTTGATCTCATGCTGTTCAACGCACCGTACACGGCTGCACTGATGACTTAGCGGCGCATTGAAATTTTAGACATTAACGATTCGTTGTACAAGCGTTAACGAAAACTCACACTCGGACCGGTTAAGAATCCGTAAGACAGGGCAGTCGTAAGATTACACTAAGACACGGCGCTACGATTTGTTAAAATTGATCTGCCTTATTTGGGATATCTCCCGGCCACAGCCCAGCTCGCGCTTGCTCCTCCTTGGACTTGCTATGCAACAAATAACAGCGGGAATACTGTTAAGTGATCAAAATTCTTAAGAAACTCGTACGACACATGTTAGAAATTTCGTAAGGACAAAAATCCTAGCCCTTCGTTACGAAAACTATACGGAAATCTTAAGATTCTACCGTACTAATCCGTACATCAAGTGATATTACGATTTCATCATTTTTCCGTTTGGCCGTGTATAAAGGTCACCAAAATCGAAATCAATTCCAGCAGAAATATCAACTTCTTTACACTGCCTATTCCGAAGCTTGTATGTCCTTCAAACACGAATCTGCGGTATTTTAACTGCCTCTCAGTCTCGAAATGCAATTTGCTCTCAGTGCAGTGGCCGTGCTGGGAGGACCCTCCTTCCCACACCGGAATCTGTGTCATGCAGCACCAGTAACGCGGTCATCATCGCGGACTACCAGTCCTTCATCAACGCTCACATCAACGACGGTTCTCTCGTTGTCGGTGTCACCAACCGTCAAGCCATTCTCACCGTCGGCGGATGCTCCATCGTCCAGAAGTTCGGTGGATCCGAAACAGAGCAGACAACCGCTGCCGTGATTGCCTCGCACGCAAACGTTATCATGGCTATCTGCAACGCTGGCAACTCGAACGTCATGGAAGGCGATGCACATGTGAACGACAAGTTCTGCCGCACTAAGCCCTCGTCGCAAGTCATTTTCTTTTTAGTTTTTTGATTCAATTTAGGCTGAATTATTTAGGGTCACCCGCTGCTAAGCACGAGTAGTTCGGGGAGGTATTCTGAATAAAAATTCTGCTCTTCTTTCTGTTCCGATTTAATACATGTTTCCACAATGTACTACTTTCTTTCGTTTTCTCGCTGAATGGGTCGAAAATCCCCATTTGGCCAAAAGCGTTCAGTTCCTAATCCGGACGCGAAGTCACCATTGACATCGTGAGAGACCCAGTTCAAAACAATAAATAATAACTTGGACGTAGACTCTCGTAGACAATATAATGCTCGCTTGTTGTACTTGGACTTGCTCTTCCCACGGAAGTCGGCTACTTGATGCTGGCCGGAATTAGATGATCCTTGGACTTGGTTTCATTGAGGCGGGCTTCGGCGCCTCCGCTGCGCTTTTGCCTTGCCGAGCTCCTCAACTCATACATATTCGGAGAAGTCTTCCGTAACTTTAGAGAAAGTTGAGTAGAACGAGAACGAGCACCACATCACCATATACTCCTTCTCGTGGATGTGTCTTGACTTGACAATGCACTTCTTCTTTAGGCCGCTCTCCCCCCACCAAAACGATTTTTTTAGTGCAGAAAGCTATTGCAGCTAGAGCCATGAGGCCCGATAATAGCCCACGAATCACACTGCGGGCAAAGAGCAACGCATGCGAAGCCCGAGTGCGTAACATGTCATTTGACAAAGACCTTTGTTATAGCTCTCCTTTTAGTTGACAAAGTACTATTTAAAATGTAGTTAGATACCCTGAATATATCTTATTGTCTCACAATAGTTACCAATAAATTTAAGCGGTGATGTTCACAAGAAAATAGCCGGCACCAACAAGGTGGACGACAGTATGTCACGATTACGACCATAATCCTCGCTCAGGAACACAAAATCGTCCTCATTGGGTAAAGCCCGACTCCGACTTCGTTTCTGGACACAGTTCTTATCGTGACAACGCCAATCCTGGACAATCAGTGTTGCCGACACAGAGACCATCCAGTCAGAGATATGAACGCCATGCTGGAAACACAAGTTGGACATTACATGCAGATACAGCACACGAACAATGAGGGACACACATTTAATTAATAAGATATGACAGGCACAGCCTTCACACGAGGTTACGGGTTATTGTATATATTTATATCTTGTAGTTCACACGACTGTTAAACAGTATAAGTAGAGTAGCATATTCGTTGTAACTCTTTAGTCTTTTATTCTAAAACATTCTTGGCTATATCCTCACTCCCCAATCCCTGCTCTTCTTAACGAGCAGTGGACGAGAGGCCTTGAGCGTGACATAATAAAAGACTACCCTTCATACCCTCGTACCGCCATCCTACCTCGACCTCCTTTCCCTTTCTCCCTCTTCCACTTCGCGCACCTCTTGCGTGTCTTCATACCTCTCTACTTGGACTCTCGTACTTGCAGACCCATTTCCCTATTCCCCACCCACCGATCCTCTACCTCGTCCACAACGAGTATAAATAATTGCAGCGACAATCTTGAGCGGGCCGTTCGCACAGACCAGACGCTAGGCCACGGGAAACGTTGAGTCCGTCCCAAGCCACATAGCAGTCGCAAGGAGCACTAGCCAGATCTTCGGAGAGGGCTATCTCGCTATCGCGGGGGGTGTCGTAGAAGACCCCGGATAGTTCTGTCAGCAAAAGCCACACCTTGACTTCACCACCCCGCTTCGTGGGAAACCCGATTATCGGCCCACGTGACTTACCGGGCCCCGAACCCCTTTGATCTTCACGACTTCTCCAATTCGGAGGAGGAGTCGGAGCATTTCTCATCTGCCCCCTCCCGCGCCATCTCCCCACCGCGTCTGCCTATTAGTGGACAGCTCCGATATCCCGACCATGTAATCCTACCACCGCCGCCCGCCTCTTCACCCATCATGTCCCAACGCGGTGTCTCTCCGCCTAATTTCCAATCCTCACCTATGCAAGGATCGCCACGATCCCTTCCACGACAACCTTCACCCATGGCTCATACCGCATATCATGTCGGTCCACCCCCGCAAACTGCCCCAGCACCAGAGGCAGTGAATGCGCAACAACCCCGCGCCCCTATGTCACCACGAGCTCTGGCTGGAATATTCCAGGCTCTTCCCCCGAGGCCGACCACCTCGAGGATTGTCCTCGCTCGGATGCCCCCCTGCTTCGATGGCCATGACAAGGCCAAGTGGGAAACA
>JARJLF010003028.1:0-24117 GCA_029378395.1 Mycena leptocephala | reverse complement strand
GGGGAGAAACTTGAGGGGCATGTGGGGGTCTATGTTTGAGGAGATTGACCCCAGGTGGAGAGCGCACTGAGTCTTGAGGTGAACGAGATTGATTAACACAGGTCCTGACTTGAAAGATTGGCAGTGGCACTGGCAGGGTTGAGGACATGACCGGCGATTCAGCGAAGCCAAAAAGCAAGAGGTCTTGACAACGTTGCACCTCTTAGGAGACGGAGACGAGCTTGAGGTGTGTAATTTGCTGGCAATGTGACACCGGCGCGACGGGTCGGCCAAGTTCGCCGTTGATTGTGGGCCTTTCGGTTACAGAAGCGGGGACTGGCCAGTACCAGTATACGAACGGCGTCGAGAGGCGCTGAGGCGCCGCAATGAGGGTACGAGCTAAATGAAGGTGCCAAAGGAAAATGAAAGCCTTGCCGAGCTGTGACTGAGCCCGAGAGCACTGGAATAGATGGAGGCCGACATATGCGAGGCACAGGGGGTGGGGAGAGAGAGAGAAAGGAGGGGCTGATTACAATACCCACATTGTGATGTTTGGTTGATGGTGCCTTCTGTGCACGGACCACTCGGCCGGACAAGCATTGCGTGCACGCAACGTGCACTGCCGGTCGGCTGCCCCTGACAACACAAATAGTAATAGGCTCCTCAGCATTCCTCGATACGACTATACATTACCAATATTCCAGCCAGGCTTACGATGCGCGACTTATTTTACTTATTATGTCTGCTTTAAAACCCGGTTGCGGAGGATAATATCAATAGTCAGCAGCGACGGGAGAGGGGGATGTGCAGCATCATGCTCAAAACTTTGTTGGAACATAATTATATGGATGAGGAATTCTCTGCCTGGAGGGTGGAAATACTACCAGGCCTTACAAGCAAATATCGGTCTGATAGTTCCTTACAAGCGCGACACTAGCCTGATAATCCCTCACAAAGTAATATCAGCCAGGTAGTCGCGTTATATGGCCTGATGAGTCCCGTCACGCCCGTGAACTCCATCACGGCATATCAGATTTCTACGGTTTTGGTGATGTTAGATCACATGTCGGAGTCTTCTCTCCTGTATTCAGACAGAACCAACAAAAATGCCAATTGCGGACCACAAACCAAACGTCCCCGGCGGAGTCGAACCGCCGCCTCCCCAATATTGTAATTGTGGCTGGTATTGACATGGAGCGATCTACCGTGAGCAACCAGGACTTTAGTTCTTATGCGCTGGAACAGGTCTTACGGGATCCTGGGCGAATAGGCATGCAGAGCGGTATATAATTATTTATCTCGGAATAACACCCACCACAAGCACTACAGACTTATCTCTACGGGCATTTGCGACAGGATAAATGGTGTATTCGCCCCCAATCTCTGTTCGAATGATGTCAGATCCAAATCCTGCTCACTAGTTCCTTCCGGTGATTGTCACGGCCAGGAATCCATTCCCACCAGCGCATTTGAACCTTGCATGAATTTAGTGCGTGATTCCGTTTCTTTAGGCAGAACTACGCTTGCCATCCACGAATCCATTGCCCTGACAGGAGTCGATCACCTTCTTTCACCGGCTGCGACATCCCGACTGCAGGAATCGTGTTCAGTAATTTATGGAATGTGGATTATCAATGCAAGGTTTCCCACCAGAACGAGGAGTCCGATCCAGTACCGGAAGACTGCTCCCCACCCAATTGCACCCGCCAGCATGACAGAACGCGTGTTGTCGCCGGTGACAGTGCATGCCTTGGTGCCCAAGGCCTTCAGGAAGTTGTAGCACGCTACCGCGTCGGCGACTTTACATGCGGGTGGAACTTGGCCCACATGAGCGGGAATCGAGCCTCGATACTCCTTTCGGCTGACCTCACGGTTAGCATTATCAATCCAGCATATAGTTTTCAATTTGCCTCACCGGTAGTTGGCACAGTCTTGTACAGGTCTGCGGAGGTCAACCCGAGAGACTCCAGACTGGGCAGGCCAGGTCCAGGGACGACCTCTGGGCAGTCTTCTTCGGTTGGCACAGCGCCGACTAAAGCGAGCCCGCGAGTGCTGTAGCCAGATATTGAACGAGGAAATCATGTTTGAGGTAAGGAATGAGTGGCCTGTTGCACGATTGAATACTTATACCACTCACTCATATCTAGACATTACTCGAATGAAGATTACTTAATCCCCGTGGAGCTCGCCCATTCCCGCATGAGCTCCGACGGCAAGACATCTATCGCTCTTCATTCATTGTGGCCCGCACCTTTCAACTTCGGATGCTACAGACCTTGCACGGCAGCTGGGAGCGAGTGCTGATTGAAACACCCGTGTCGTAATTCCTCACTGCGGCGGCTCCAAAGTATATTTTTAGAAAAACGATACGAAACAGCCCAAAGATCCAAATTGAAATATTCTAAAGCTGAGCATTTAGGGCCATACCGGGATCCAGCCGCCTTTGAATTGACGTTACGGGGCCACTGCGGGTGCGATTGAGGATGATATCGTCAACCGGGAGGCAGTGGCGATGGGAGGTTCCGGAGTGCACAGCGCCCAAATTCAATGACTCCTTGTGGGATTTCTTTCTTGATCTTTGAAACGGATATCGAGTGTGTGTTGTAAATTTCTGTCCAATTTTAGGTCAGTGGTACAAAGATCAAACAAAGATCAAGGGTCCTTCCGCACACTGGCTTCGAGACGGCTTTTGGATATGGCGAGCTCCACGGATACTTAGTGTGACTATGAGTCAGTGTTGAATCTTAGGTGAACAGGAAATGCATCAGGTTTTTGCGGAGTTTAAAATTAGGTCGGTGAAAAAGCTCGGTGATTTGGCGGGTGCCAAAACACGAACGAACGGACATTGCTGTGGAGCGGATTACCGGTACCGAGCTCAGAAAGAGAGAGACGCACCGGTCACATTCACGTGTTACTAAGTCGCCATCAGACGATGTTTTCCCACCGGTGGTCGCCCTACGCCGTTAACTGTGAGCATCGCATGATAGAACTCACGTGTGGGAAACATCGAAGTTAAAATCAAACATTTGGTAGAGTTGGGATGAGGGTGGCAAGGCGCAGTCTTGTGTACATTGCCAGACAATTCACCTCCATCTGCGTATTTTGAGGCGGGTGTTGTATCAAATTTGGGGCGGCGTGGTCCGCGTGGAGACTAAGAAATGAGACTACAACCGTAAACGCCGTTTGATTGAGCTTGAAACTTTGGATGCCCTAACCGACGTCGACCGGACGTTGCGCCTGGTGACAGTAAAGTAACGATTGAGTTGACTCCGTATGAAGACAGGCTCAATCAAACAAGTGCGAGATAAGGTAACAAACCAGCAACACAAGCGGATGAGCTTGGAATGATTCTGCAGACTAGGTTTCATTATCCCAAACGCTCCAAAAAAAAAAAAAAAAGAATGATCCTTGAATGCTCCTAACGCAACAGCCGGGGATCCATCAGAGGCTGTGCTTACAACATGCGAGGTACGAGCCCTGTATTGTTGTAGGTTTGTGTATAAGAGACTAGGTGTGCTGCCTTCCTCAACTTATCGTCAACTTAATTCTCCGTTTTTGCTTAGTCTCTTATAAACAGACGCTACAACAATAGAGTGCTCGTACCTCGCATGTTGTAGTCTGTCGAAAACTGGCGCGTTATTACAAATCACAAAAACAGATTCGCGCTGGTACAGATTCCAGAACAAGTTTTTCACACATTAGTATTTATTAGTATAAATTGAGCAACTTTCTCACCTAACTCGCGGCGGCAGAGTCGAAGAACCAGGAGTTTGAACTTTGATGGCTTAACAGATGACAAATCCTGTTATAATCTGCTCTTTCTACTCCGCGAGAATGGAAGTTGAAAAAAAGAAAATTTGAAGGCATATTTGGGGTCAGACATAGACTGTAAATCTCCTTTCGCTCTCAAAGTTTGAGGATGAGGGTCCTGGAAGTGCTAAATAAGCATGGCAAAATTTCAAACTCCGACGATTATATAATAACGCGGCCACCGAACACGGTGGCGCGCATCAGGAAAACCAAATGCCTGTGCAGTACTATGCAGTACTGTGCAGTACTATGCAGCAACCTGTGGCTGTGATGTACCTATGAGGCACTATGACCCTAAGTATGCAGTACTATGCAGTGCTGCATAGGGCTCATAGTGCCTCATAGGTACATCTCGGCTACGGTTTTCCTGATGCGGTTAACAACAGACTAGTTTTTGCTTGCTTTGCGCAGTGCTCCTGGACCTCTCTTGAATCCTCTGTAACTTCTATCTCCATCAAATGCATCAAGCTTCGACACGAGCGGCGGGCACTGCTTTGCGGTGGCTTTCGTCAGGCGTCGAGAGCCAGTCTCGCCACCCATACGAACGCCGGATAAGGACGGAGGTGCTCTTACCTAGCCTCCTGCTTTGTTCCCTCTTTTGCTGACGCGGAACAAATCCTTGGACCTTAGATCACATTTCGGGGTCTTCTCGGATCCAAAATAGCCACCCAAGAAAAGAAGAGATGTTAATGGGAAGGATGTGAAAGAAGGATGGGCTCACAAATAACTTAAGCGACAATTTTGGAGCCCACAACTGGGCATCAAAGGCGTGGTACATCGTCATGGTCCTAGCGAAAAAAACAGGTCGAAATCGTGTGTCAGCAAAAGAAGGGGAAAAAAGCAGGAGGCTAGGTAAGAGCACCTCTGTCCGTATCCGGCACCGCTTGCATGGGTGGCGA
Organism: Mycena leptocephala; assembly: GCA_029378395.1. Classification (NCBI taxonomy): domain Eukaryota; kingdom Fungi; phylum Basidiomycota; class Agaricomycetes; order Agaricales; family Mycenaceae; genus Mycena; species Mycena leptocephala. The sequence continues at coordinate 19,429 of JARJLF010003028.1, read as the reverse complement.
GACCGGCTCTCGACGCTTGACGAAAGCCACCGCAAAGCAGTGCCCGCCGCTCGTGTCGAAGCTTGATGTATTTGATGGAAATAGAGGTTGAAGAGGATTCAAGAGAGGTCCAGGAGCACTGCGCAAAGCAAGCAAAAACGCCGAATTAAGTTGGCGATAAGTTGAGGAAGGCAGCACAGCCTCTGATGGATCCCCGGCTGTTGCGTTAGGATCATTCTTCTGGTCTCGCTCTGTTTGATTGAGCCTGTGTTCACACCGAGTCAACTCAATCGTTACTTTACTGTCACCAGGCGCAGCATCCGGTCGACGTCGGTTAGGGCATCCAAAGTTTCAAGCACTGCCTCCCGGTTGACGATATCGTCCTCAATCGCACCCGCAGTGGCCCCGTAACGTCAATTCAAAGGCGGCTGGATCCGGTATGCCCGCACTTGGCCGTAAATGCTCAGCTTTAGAAATATTCAATTTGGATCTTTGGGCTGTTCGTATCGTTTTTCTAAAAATATACTTTGAGCCGCCGCAGTGAGGAATTACGACACGGATGTTTCAGCACTCGCTCCCTGCAGCTGCCGTGCAAGGTCTGTAGCATCCGAAGTTGAAAGGTGCGGGCCACAATGAATGTGGAGCGATAGACGTCTTGCCGTCGGAGCTCATGCAGGAATGGGCGAGCTCCACGGGGATTAAGTAATCTTCATTCGAGTAATGTCTGGATATGAGTGAGTGGTATAAGTATTCAATCGTGCAACAGGCCACTCATTCCTTACCTCAAACATGATTTCCTCGTTCAAATATCTGGCTACAGCACTCGCGGCGCTCGCTTTAGTCGGCGCTGTGCCAACCGAAGAAGACTGCCCAGAGGTCGTCCTGGACCTGGCCTTCCCAGTCTGGAGTCTCTCGGGTTGACCTCCGCAGACCTGTACAAGACTGTGCCAACTACGGTGAGGCAAATTGAAACTATATGCTGGATTGATAATGCTAACCGTGAGGTCAGCCGAAAGGAGTATCGAGGCTCGATTCCCGCTCATGTGCGGCCAAGTTCCACCCGCATGTAAAGTCGCCGACGGGTAGCGTGCTACAACTTCCTGAAGGCCTTGGGCACCAAGGCATGCACTGTCACCGGCGACAACACCGCGTTCTGTCATGCTGGCGGGTGCAATTGGGTGGGGAGCAGTCTCTCCGGTACTGGATCGGACTCCTCGTTCTGGTGGGAAACCTTGCATTGATAATCCATATTCCATAAATTACTGAACACGATTCCTGCAGTCGGGATGTCGCAGCCGGTGGAAAAAGTGATCGACTCCTGTCAGGGCAATGGATTCGTGGACGGTAAGCGTAGTTCTGCCTAAAGATACGGAATCACGCTCTAAATTCATGCAAGGTCAAATGCCGCTGGTGGGAATGGATTCCTGGCCGTAACAATCAGCGGAAGGAACTTGTGAGCAGGATTTGGATCTGACCATCATTCGAACAGACATTGGGAAGATAGCGAATACACCATTTATCCAAATGACCCGTAGAGATAAGTCTGTAGCGCTTGTGGTGGGCGTTATTCCGAGACAAATAAATTATAATACTCGTTCTGCATTCCTATTCCGCTCCAGGATCACGTAAGACCTGTTCCAGCGCATAAGAACTAAAGTCCTGGCTGCTCACGGTAGATCGCTCCATGTCAATACTAGCCACAACTACAGTATTGGGGAGGCGGCAGTTCGATTCCGCTCGGGGACGTTGGTTTATGGTTATATCCACTAAATATAATGAAATAGAATGAGCCGAACTTAAGTTCGGGCGGTTCGACCGCTTTTGAGACTTGAGTTCGGCGGAACCTAAGTTCCGCCTCTGCACCAATGGGTGACCAGTGTGCACGCACACCCACCTACCACGCTCGAACTTGAGTTCTACCCCGGACTTAAGTTCGAGCTACATACGTATATATGCAAACCTCTATCTAGTTGACCTCCCGTACGTAGGTCCCACCACGACTTATGTTCCATCGAACTTAAGTCCCGTCGAGCCTAAGTCCTACCACGACCTAAGTCACGTTGAACTTAAGTCGTGACTAGTCCATCGAATTTATACAGTCTTTAACGGTGAAGCGAAACGCCACCGGGAAGCGAAACATCGCGTCGTTCGCCCACTTGCACGCCGTCAATGAGCGCCAATTTTTGTGAGGAGCATGACGCCTATGTCTACCTCCCGTGGACAAAAGGAATTGCGAAACGAACTGTTTTAGCTCCCTCACGATCCCATTTTGTTTGGACGCTTATTTAGCACATTTCAGGGCCACACACACAACAGCGTCTTTGCCTACACACCTAAGCTGTAATGGCTCCAGATATATGCATGGGTTGAATAAAATGTAGTTTAGTGACCCGGGATGCTCCAGGGCATTATACGAGCCCGAACTGAATTTAATCGAGGTGTTTGCAAGTGTTTCGCTTCCACGTGTTTTGCCCGAAAATGGCTCCACTCAAAGATTGCTCTCGTTCTCGGTCAAAACGGCCTCAAATCTCAAAATCCTTTGAACACACAGGTTGCGCGGAGGCTATACTGTCGGTAACATTCAGGTGCCCATCGTTTCCATCCAATATTGGCTTAGAAATTGCTGATTTGCTTGAGCGTTTCGCTTCACCGTTAAAGACTGTATCTCAAAGTCCTTGTACACCCTGTAAATCCGTAGTAAATAAAGTATCAATTTTTTCATGAACTCGTCGCACACACCATTTCATCCACTTGACAGTGGTCTTCACGAAACTAACAGACCTTTATTTCATCAACGAAGGTAATAACCCGTGACCGATGATAACATTGCCATTGCGGAGCTAAGGGAGTTGTGGAGGTCGGGTTGGTGGCACTCAACATCCGAGGTCAGTGGCACAACAAGACAGACTCTGAGACGGGCCGCGGATTGGCTCTGAGTGTCGTACTGAAAGGGAGGGAGGTGATGTTAGATGAGAGAATAAAGAGAGGTGGGCAGGCGAGTGAGGAGCAAGTGCAGGCGATAAGTACTTATGTTGACGTGACATGTGATAAGTCACTCAGCTGCAGCGATCAAGGTGGCTGTGGCATGTCCTTCTCTTTTCTACACCACCATCGTCGCAGCTTCTTTGGCCAGCGCTACACTGTGAATGGCCCACTGTGACTTTTCTTCTGGCATAGTATATTGATTTCAATAGGTCATTTTGAATTTTTCAGAATTGCCACTTTGACTCGGAGTGCCACGCCACACCCACGGACTCAAGTAATTTGACATGCCCGTACGAGTGCCTCCTGCCACTTCTCCTCCCCCACCTCGTTGTGCATTCTTACTGCGCAAATCTTTCCCCGTTGAAGCTCTCCGCGCCAGCGTGGAAATAGGTATGAAATTACTACCTTTGGTATTTGATACGGAACTGAAGTTCCATAGAACATAAGTTCTGCGGGAACTGAAGTCCATCAGCAGAACTTGAGTAGTTGGAACATGAAACTCAAGTTTTTCAATGGTTTAGTATGAGATCTTTTTTCGCTTTTATTATCAGTGTGTCTTAATTCCCAAAATTCCGGGCACTCACAAGGCCGTAGTGTAGTTATAGCCTAGTCCCAAGTTCTCAATGATAAGTCATCAGCTTATGATTCCAAGTCCAAGTCTCAAGTCGGCAGTCGAAAATGATCTCGGCATGCTCGGCATCGCAGGCACGAGGCAATTCTCACGCGTTCGAACTCAACGAAGAGACACTTGTACCGCTCATCCAGATGAAATTGTTCTCCAAAACTGTTCCAAGATGTCTTTTGAGTTGTATTAACCCACAATTATAACTTGTATTCTTGCAGCCATGCTTGTAGGACATATATACCTGTTGGTTTTTCTTGAGAAATGGCCTAAGGCATTTCAGATATGAGGTTTATGTGCCAAAACTTTTACTAAAATCCCGAGCTTTCGCCTTGATGCAGTGAAAGCCATTTATGTGCTCCAATTTTATGTTCCTGGTCAGAAACAAAGACTCAGCCCTGCTCCATATGGCCATAGGGCCTTGTATGATATGTCAGCCACCTGCAATTATTGGAGGAAACTTTAGTGTCGGTCTTTCACATTTTACGAGACCGATAAAGTCAGAAGAAACACAATTTGTGCCGAGTTGAAAACAGTCATTTGAATTGAGATGCACTGCAAAACTGGGGGGAGCCAATGGAAATGCCTATCAGTAAAGCACTTCTGTCGTATTCCAAGATTAGGCAGTTTCTCAGCTCTCCTGCACTTGTTTAAGAATTTTTCATTGAGAGACGTCGAAAATAGGGCGGATCTCCCGTTTAGCGATCGGCACGTCTCGGGCCGAGATCAACCCGTGATCGGACTGAAGACTTGAGAGTCAGACTTGCACCGAAACTTGGACGTGTGACTCAGGATAAAGAGCGATAAATAATGCCATAGTTTAGATTACATATACATGAACTGATCTTCAAATTCAAAACTCAAGTCTTACAGGAACTTAAGTTCGAAGTGAACCGGAGAGATGTCACGGTAATGCTATTTAGAGTAGTAAACAGAACTTAAGATCTATGTAAAACTCAAGTCCCAAATGTGGTCGAAGCGCCCGGAACTTAAGTTGCTAATAAAGTATTTTGAAATATAGGTATAATACGAGGGGCGTCGTATATGGAAAATATCTGGCGCTAGGAAGTCGTAATCTTCTGAGTACGTCACAAAGAATCACTGCGTTCAAGGCCCCCCTAGACTTACCATCTGGCAAGTCCCTATGCTTAGCTGGCAGAGCACATCTGTCTAGGGGCCTACAATCTCTGTGTAACTCTGTCTAGTTCTGTGTAGCTGTGTAGATGTGCGGATCTGCCAAGGAGTATATGTCAGACTAGGTCTGCCTAGCTTCCTAGACTCACCTTCTCAAATACAGTCGGAAGTGTTTGAAAATTAATTTTTCGTTGAATAAACACGGACTGACCCCAGTGTAGTTGGGTAGAGATGAGTTTAGGTACCTGCACTGGCCTACACAGGGTCAGCTTAGTGACCTATACACAACTGGCCAGGCTACGAACACTTTGCCACAATTGTGATCAGGTCGTCTAGTAGACCTACACAGAGTCTGTTTAGCCCTGGGCATTCCTTTACAGACCTAACACCCTTTCCAGACTGAGGCTAGGGGCTTGAACGCATGAATGATGGACCAGATATTTTGCAAAAAAGGCAGATAAATTAAGCGAGAGTGGTGTATTATGATTAGGAGACGGATTTATAGTAGAAATTACTGGCACAGAGTGTCGTCCAGTGTGAAGTACGACAAACCGGATCCAACGTACTGTAGGAAGTTTGATAGAATCGATGTTCTGGTTCAGGCGATAGGTGAGCGCAAGTAGGACACTAAACAATTCCGGGCGCGATACAAGATCCAGTGCAAAGGGTATGGCGGTCCGGATGCACTTTATTCGGCGAGATAAAGAGCCGATTTCGGCCATCCCGCAAGATAGAGAGGTGATTTGATGGTATCGCCGCAAGATTGACCGCTGATAATCAAGCCGTTTGTCTTGCGGGGAAATCACTGATCCCGCAAGATATATATAGGTATGTCCCGCAAGATACAGAATTCCCGCAAGATAAAGTCGTCCGAAAAAAGTTGGTCCAAAATTTCTGGAATAAATTAGGTATTTCCCTAGGGCCTATCCACCGTTGTTTTGATGGCATGCAAGTGGAGAAAGGCACAGGTGTGAGGTTGAAAATCGGAAATAGGTCTTTGTTGCAAAATTGTTTGAGGTTCCTCCTGCCATTCCTGTCCTTAGACCTCTCAAAATTTGTTCCAGATCCTGCTAGAGCACTTCAAATCCAGGCGGTCATCATCCGAATATCATACATTGATCCAATTGATGGAAAACTGTGAAGCTGAGTTAACCAGAGTCTAGGTGCAATGATTGTATATTGGTAGTCTGAGAACTATTGAACCATGAAGTAAATGAAAACGTGCCATCCTAAAATCTCTCGCATCATTCAATATGGCCGAGATGGCCGAGCAGGACAGAACTGAACAATCTTAACGCACTGATTCAGAAAATCGGAATCAATCTCTTTCAGTAACTGCGAAAGATGGCCTTCCATTTGTGGGACTCTGGTGTTGTACCTTGGTGATCAAACTGGTTAGTGTTTGTAGTCGCCGATTTTCCTGCTTGTTGCTCATTCTACCTTATGCAGTCAAATCAATTGCTGTGTATTGTTACTCACATCATCAGGTATCAGCTGTCACAAAGTGTAGATTCAATTACAAGAGATTTCCCTGGACCTATAAGAGTTGTAATGACTGTCTACACATATTCAGTGTCAACTCCAATGCATCCAATTGCAAGGAAGCAGTGAACTACATGCCTACTTGACAATTAACCAAGGTATTCACGTTTGACTCATGCAGGGTTATGAGGATGGTCAGTGATGGTAATCGGACTTTGAACACAGTCCACAAGGGTGAATTATTGCAAGTCCAACTCAAGCTTCTAAAATACAGTGGTTTCCCTACTCTTTAATTGGTACGCCACTCTGATCACACAACACTGTGCCACACTCCTGGTGAACAGGCACTAGGGAATTACCAAATATTTCAGGAATTTTGGAACAATTTTTTTCGGACGACTTTATCTTGCGGGAAATTCTGTATCTTGCGGGCACGTTGTATCTTGCGGGACATACCTATATATATCTTGCGGGAATCAGTGATTTCCCCGCAAGACAAACGGCTTGATTATCAGCGGTCAATCTTGCGGCGATACATCAAATCACCTCTCTATCTTGCGGGATGGCCGAAATCGGCTCTTTATCTTGCGGCCAAATAAAAGTGCATCCGGACCGCCATAAAGGGGAAAGGAGGACGCCAACCGAAATGAAATTGGATAAGAATCATAAGATCTTGCATCGATAGTGTGGCGATCAAAATAATACCATTCCAGAATGTGAAACCTGATGAATAATTGGTAGAGTAAAAGTGGCCAGAGGCAGATAACTCGAAGAGTGAAATATCCGCAGTCTTGGGAGCGGTGGTTTGGATTGGGGGCTAGTCTCAGTGCCAGACTGCCATGCCATCCAATTTGGGAACCCTGTCATGACAGTCTGGGTCCTAACCGGTGGATTAGCCGGACCCTTCGCTATGGTTTTTTCCCACCCGCCAAAGAACGTCAAATGTTCATCACGCCAGTTTGCACTGCCACTCGGAAGGTTGGGTCACCCTGCGATGATGTTAGGCTGGCCGGAACACAATTCTAAGTAGGCAGAAGGTATTTGATTAATTTACATCATTATCCCTCTCCAAAGTCTGACAAAATCGGGCAGAGACGCTGAAACGGAGCAGTCAAATTGCGAAAATCACAGCACAAGGGTACGGCTAATTAGCCGGTTGTGGCCAAGACTGTCATGACATGGTTCCAAATTGGATGTCATGGCAGTCCTGTCTGGCACTGACACTGATTGGGGGCGCGGGACGAAAGACGCCCGACATGTGATGAACCGACTTTCGTGGGAAAGCGGCGCGGCGGGCGCCTTTAGACGGGGTCGAGATGCGATAGATAAGATAATGGAGGCAGTTTGACTTTAGTTGAACACTCTGCTGCGCGTGATGCGCCTTTTAATGGACGGGCGGAACGTGAGAAAAGACGGTTGGCGCCCAATCACCTTGAACGCTGTCGGCTTTCTGCGATCCGTCTCGCGGGCTTCTGCCTGAAAATCCCCCAGAGAAAATATGAGAGTGGTGGTAGAATGTGGGAAACGGCGGTATGTATCCGGTATATATGTGTAAGCGCACAGAACATCACGGGGTGAAAGGCGTGGAAAACATGTTTTCATATCCCGAGCGAGTTTCACCCTGGGTGCTTGACCTAGAACTTTGGAGGCTCATTCTGGATCATATTTATCGTATGAGTCCATATTCACCAGGCGTCGAAGAGAATTGGAATGGGGATTTTTACGTGCCGTTTGAGGTCAAAACCAGATTTTCACAACCGAAAACCTAACAATCCAACCGGCTCTCTTGAAACCGGCGATATTTCTTAGGCACGGGAAGCCATGGGCCCTACGATACTGCAGTGTACCAGACGATATCTTTCAATAAAGTTTTTGATTGTGCTCCCATTATTGCTACCTGAGACATCGTGTGGTCTTCTTGTCCAGTATCGAATCCATCGAAATGTAGAAATTAGTATTTTGGTGACCTGTCGATGCTGCCGAACCGGGTTGGGCGATGCCAGCCATGCCCTTGTTTTCACTGGGCGTGACACCCGAAAATTTTCGTAAATCCTGTGGAAATGCGGGACGCCTCTCAGACAGTCTTAGAAAATAGTTTAATTGTTAGTTCTGCTGCTCAACGAGCCATAGCCAAGGAACAAACGAGCGGCAGAGTGGTGGGGAAGTACATTCGACCGATTTAGCCACGATCACGCATTTCGTGAGTGCGTCTCGGCGTCCCGAAGCAAAATACGCTGTGCGGGCGTTTTTTTTTTTTTTGGCGGATTTCGTGACCTTTCGGGACATTCGAAGACCTTGGTGAGGTTCGAAAGTTTTATAACTTGAAATTTTGGGCCTGTGACGTGTGACATATGAATTGAAACGAACACGAAACGCATCAATGCATTATGCATCAATCCTTTAAACGTGTTTGTCGGTGTTTCTTACACCTTGGACTGATCCTCCCTTCCTTCGTCTCTGCTCTCACGTCTAGGTGCGTTTGAGGCAGATGTACATCTATATCACAACTCTTATCCAGGCCCAAACTCAGCATAATCAGGCGTCTCCAATCCCCGCCTTTTACCGCATATGGTTCACGATTGTCGACCCATCCTCAGTACCTTGGGCGCACTGGGCAACCTCTTTATACCAGGCACCGTTCTCCACGGGTACACCCAACGCCGTCTTCCCACTCACCGCCGAGACTACCATCCTCCTCGATACCATCGCAGGCTTCTTTCTCCCTCATCTTCCTCGAAGTTGTCTTCGCGCACGGCCCGCAGATATCGTGCTGTGGCGCATGCTGACATTCAGCATTCTGCTGGACATTGCCATGCTTGGTGGCCTTGCGCGACTTCTGCGAGCGAGCGCGCGCGCATCCGGCCGCGTGGAGACAAGAAGAATGGATCAATATCGGGGCCACCGCGTCGTGGCGGTGATTCGGATAGCTTTCTGTTTGGGTGTTGGGATGGGCCCACGGGTGAAGAGGGAGTGATGGCCGAAGGTGCAATTATTCTGGTTCCATTTGCATTATCCTTCAACTAAGGGTGATTTTCCACGATGTCTTCATGATGTATCTTTCTCTTTCTTGTCGTATGTCGTCGTACAGCTATTCCTTCACTGAGTTCAGCATCTTCAAGATGCCGACCCGCTTGGACTTCCTCTGCCTCTGCTTCACTTCTGATCACGCGCGTCACCGCACGCTGAGATCTCATTTGATAAAGGACACGAGTAACTATTTTCGTCAATGTTTCGTTCGGTAGGCTCTGCTTCTGTGGACGAGACGGAAGGAAATGCAAGGTTGATCTGCCAAATAATCCGGGTTAAACACAACACGCAGGAAGACTTGTCGCGTCGGCCGCTGCTTCAGGACCCATCGCCAGGACGTTAATTTCCCTGTTCTTTTTGTTTTTGTTTTTGTTTTTGCCTTCTTCTTTGCTGGTAAGATTGCTGTCCTAATCCGTGGAAGCCCCGTGCCATAACCTCCCCGGTTCGCAAACCTTCTCATGCCGAACTCTTGGTTCTGAATTCCCTGCGCGCTCCGAGTTGTCAGCGTCCTTTTTGATACAGACAGCCGCAGGAAGCCTTCGTTCGTACGTTCATAAAATATCAAGTGTACGCTACTTCCCTCTAGATCTGACCAGAATTACATCCTCCTAATGATGACACTACGATGACACTGGCATTCACGCAGAGTGACCATGATCGAGATGCTGCGCCTCTGTCCTGGCAACAATATGAACCAGCGCTCATGGCTGGGATCGCTGCTGCTTCGTGTAGGCCGCCTTCCAATGGTCATTTGATCCGAGAGTCGCCTTCCAAGGCCTTTTAAGGCGACTCTCGAAGGCCTTGGAAGGCGACTCTCGGATCAAAACCACCTTGGACAATGGCTGTTCAAATGACGCCACATTTGACCTTTTCCTAAATATATTGGCGCTGCCGGCTGATATGTGGCAGTCCAATAATTCGGGGAATATTCGCAGTTGTATTGGCCGGAGATAACGCGATTTTGCCTCAAACCGACACATTTTCAACGCAAATCCATTTGTTGTTATCACTCCGGTGTAGTCTCGGAATCTAATATTCAAGTCAGATGAGCGTTTCAAAGCATTTGGTTTACTCCGATTCACACCTTCTGCTCAGGCTCGTGACGATACTAGGCAGGCTTCTAGGTTGCTGAACTCGCTATCTTGGGCGTCGATGTGATCCCAGCGCACACATGCGCGACCCGAAGTAAAGCCCGATGCTTTGTACCCGACGCATCGCATGGGGGACGAACGCACATAAGTGACAATGATCTCAAAGTGTCGAACGGCATAAACATCCTCTACTTACCATGAAGTTACTTCCTGTCTGTTCCTTGCCGCAATCGCATTCGCTCCTCGTTTGGTCGATGCGTTTGTGAAAGGCATCAACCAGGTATTTCCTTTATGCTCATTGATTTTAACATATCCGTGAATATCTTGCTTTATGAAGCCATGGGGTAACAACCAGGTGTGTATCTATCTGTCAAGCGCGGCGGCAGGGTCTAAATTTCTCATGACAGTATGGACACTGGTTGTCTTCCTCAATTCAAGGATATACCGCGGTTTATAGTTCCAGCGATATGGCGGCCACCTTTGCAGGTACATTTATTGGTCCCTTACCAACACTGGAATGCAATACTGACGTCCCCTCAGCTGCCAAGGATATCGGTGCCCAATGGGTCCGCATCTGGCTGTTCGAAGACGGCCAAGGCTTGGTAGTCGACAGTAACCGTTACGTCACCGGCCTCAAATCGGACTTCAAGACCAACTTCAACGACGTCCTCTCGCATGCCGCTGCCAATGGTATCAAGGTGTATCCGACGTTCTTCAACTATGCGCCGGACACGTGAGTCGTCGCCGTGTAGTTGTTCATATTGATCCGTGAGCGCTTATGCCTTCCTTTCCACAGCACCAACTTCCCCATTGCAAACTTCTTCACGGACAGCAACGCTCAAAATGCCTTGTTGAATAACCTCATCAAGCCATTCATACAAACCTACGGCTCTAACAGCAACATTGCGGCCTTCCAGCTCTACAACGAGCTGAACGGGATCGCGAACCCATAGTCCGCCCAAAATTCATTCTCCGTGTGCAACCCCGATCCTTATTCGCGTTCTGCAGCTTCAGCGGATATGTCATCAACCAGGCCGTTGCCAAAGCCTGGGTCACCTCGACCACTGCTGCGATCAAGAGCGTCAATAGCGCCGCGAAGGTTAGCGTGTCGCAGATCTACATCAACGACGCCTACCACGCTGTCGGGGTTCCAACCTCGACTACAAAGGTATGTCTCTCTACGTCGGGTGCCTTTAATTCAGCTAATGGGCGGCCTCGCAGGCACTGGCGTTGATTTCTACGACATCCACATATACAGCGACAATGGCGCCGAGATCCCCGGCGCCAGCGCTTTCAACCTCGACAAACCTGTATACCTCGGGAATTTGGTGAGAACACGGGAGAGGTTCGAACTTCAACTCTGCCGAAGCGATGCGTGTATTAAACATCCTTTTTTCAGGGTGACTAACACCAAAATGATGTCATCTACAACTTCTTTGTGGCCGCCAAAGCAGGTGGATGGGCTGGCGCTTTCTATTGGAATCTCGGTCCGTACCTATCAGTTTATGCATTCTACTACAACATATCGGTTAATGTCGTTGAATTTACAGGGTTTGCCGGCAGCCAGCCCGGTGTTTGCGGTGGTGATTCGACGATCAAATATACCTTGTACAACTGCGAGGGCGGCCAGCGTGGCGGATACAACGAGTTCAAGTACAGCTAAATAACCAGGATTTACTTGATTTGATACCCAGTTGTTTTTCTTACTGTCCATGCGGCGTGTCAGAATTCATTTTGCGGTGATCAACTCTGCTGAAGCGCAGAGCAACTGAGACTTTGCACTAGTGGAAACGACAGTGCCATTAGTACTATCAAGTGACAAAGAGCAGTGATTTCGTTTATACGCAAACAATACTGGAATCACAACAGTGACATTAAGTACTTGTGGCCTGGCGGGTGTTTGTAAGGGTATGATCGACCTTCGGCCAAGTTCGAAGTGGAAGATGGCACCAGCCAGACTCGGAGCGAACACTCTGCAGACTTCTTTCAATGCCTTCCCTTTTGACTTTCCGCTGCACTCCCTCCGTTCGGCCAGGCATCCGCTCAGAGTCGGAGTCACTTGCAACGGACCCGGACCTGTTTGATTATCTGTTATTCAATCTCCTGCTCTGCGCTCACAAATATCGCTGTAAGTATCTTAAGTTTGGACTTGATCTTCTATGTGAGAAAAAAAGTAGAGCCCTAAACTCAAATCCACCAGTGGGGAATCGAACCGGTGGAGCCCGCGGGTCAAGTAGGTTCCCGCGCATCTAGACGCCTTGAATAATGAAAAAATCAAGATCCAAGACTAAGTCGCTGGGCGGAGTCGAACCGCCTCCCCAACAATCACTGATAAAATATAATCAATTTGGCATGGAGTGATCGGCAATGATCTACAAGGACGTTCCTCAGGTATCTTGGTCCGAGATATGGAGGTGCGATTTGATTAATTATGATATTCAGCCCGGAATGCGGAATCAATTATTAGTGCAACCTTTCCGGTGAGGAGGTGCGCCGTGCGCCCACTGGCCCAGTATTCGCCAGACACCAGGCGGCAATTTACACAAGTTGACGTACGAGACGCCGCACACCCAAGACGAGCAGAGCGGGTGTAGCTCGAGTCCGGTCCTGGTCCGCCATAGCCGAAGGACGACACAGGATGCGATAAGAGCAGGAGCAAGTGAGAATCCGTGATAGCTGAGCAAGGGAGCAAAAGAACGAGGAGTATAGATGGACGTGCCTCGCATCCTGCGTTTCCCCTTCTCTCGGGGACCGGGGTACGCCAAGGCTCGGAGACGAGTCCGAATACTGGACACCTGGGGAGCTGAGTGGTAACGAGCGTGCGTAAAGGTTGAGCCGAACGCGAGCGACGACTGAATGTTCTCACCTCCCAGCGGGTTTCATCAACGCCTCATCACCACCGTCTTCCCCATCCGCCGCCGAGCACCTGTCCATGCTTCACAGATCCCGACCTCGACCCGATCCCGAGCGTCCCCTCTTCGCCCTGCACCTGCACCCCCACTCCCGAGCGCAAAGCTACATCGACACGGGTGCGAGAAGGATATCGACGAGGCGCCACGGCACGGCTCGCACACGAACGCGGACACGGATATGCAAAGAAAAACGACGGCTATAACGCGCATGCGCAATGCGAGTGCGAGGGGAGGCACCAGCGGAGCGGTGGGTATTTGAGAGATGTGGGGAATCTGCGGTGCGTCGCAGACGCCACCCACTTCCGACTGGGCAGATGGGCCTGGGCCCGGGCGCGCAAGGTAGTGCCGCCATCATAGTCCACATGTTTGCCCCGCAGTACGTACGCCTGCGCATCTACTATAGATCTCGGAGCCGGAGTCAAGAGTAAGCATATCGTGCAACGCGGGGTCGCTCCAGTGTGAAGTTTTGAAAACTGCGAGAGAGACTCGACGGCGCAATTTCAGCGAGGTCGGCCGCTTGAATTGCGAAACAGATACCCCTGTATCGCCATGGGCGTATGATGAAAACGGCGGGCACAGAAAACGACGAGCCGGATGTGGTTGTCGTCGTGTCCAGCGCTAGTGTGCATAGGTCCCGCAAGCTGATAGAGGGAACGGAGAGCCTCTTCAGCAGTGTCACAGTGACGGAACGCAAGTCGAGCGGGGTGAAGGAGGTGGAAGCGGGACAAGTGCGCGGAGTAAGCGGAGGGGAGACATCGGCTGGCCGGGAGCACAAACAGATGACGGGAAAATGCGGACTAATTCCGCGGCATCTCGTGTCTGTATATTGCATTCGAAGAGCGGCAGAAGGCGCGTTATGAGGAGACATCTTGCCTTGATTCGATGCGCATTTGGTGTTCCGACAGGCACCCAAGCCAACAGACAATGGCCTCTTGAACGCCTCGGAAAACGGCAACCCGGTCACTGCAGGTCGCGTCCGGGAGCCGTGGCAGAAGAACCAGGGATTTGATGCGCATTCCGAGGAGCATTAGTGAAGAAAAGTCATTCAACAAATGAATGCCGGCGGGGCCGATAGCACACGAGGACACAGATGGGTATTGCGAAGGAAAGAGGAGAACGGAACGGCTGTTGATGGTTGTTATTTTTCCCACAGCGTCGGCAATCATGATTGATGCCGGTGGCTTTCATCCTTGTTTCATCCTCGATTCCTCCGTCATGTCGATTGGGACGAACTCGGCGTATCATGGGCATAGGATGCCTGAAATCTGAACGGGTTGATCCAGTAAGTCTTTCATGGTCGAACTCAATATTCTGCCAGGTGGACCGACGGACGGGCGCACTCGTGATTCGATCTGGTCGTACGGCGCTTTAGCCTTCTCTCTCTCTTCACCGACCACCAGTCAAACACCGCTACTAGCCTGCTGCATATTTTCCCCCGGTTTGGGCCTTACCTTCTGCCCTCTATGGCTGCCTCTCTTCCGCCTTACTAGTTTTGGGTTCCCACGTCCACAACAATCTTTACTCTTTCATCGTCATCAGCGAAATTCTAGTACGGGGCATTTCAGGTCAAACTTTGCTTCTCGGGCGAGCAGGTCACTTCTTTGAGCAATTAACCTCGTGCCTGCATCTCAAAACCTAAAAATTACGACGTTCCAATGTCCAAGTGCATTCCTGTATTCAGGGAAATAATTGGCTTAATCCCGAATACTTCATTACGAATAAACGCGCGCACTCCATAGACCCTGGATTTCAGAAAATTCAACACCGTGCCACGGGTGCCGTGGAGCCATGGCCACTGTCACGGCGAACAGCCCTACCGTAACGATGGGCGGTTCCATTGTGCGCGCCATTGATAAATTAAAACAACGTCATGGGTTTCCATTCTAAGTACGAGCCGAGATTGCGGACGCGAATTGTACACGACACAGAATCTGGCTCCTTCTTCCTGCCACCAATGCATCTCAAGACCCTCAGTTTCGCCCTCCTCAGCTTGATCTCTGCCGGCCAGGCGCACGAATCTTCGCAGTACCGTTACGTACCCAACGACCTCCAGTGCAAGGAAGGGTTTCTCCCCACCTTCGTGCACAACAGCTACACGTATATCGCGCCTCTGCACAAGTTCACGAACATCACCGGGTCGTTCTTCAACATCGCGTGGGAGGTAGTTATTGTGCATATTTAATCCACTTCGCCGGTCGCTGACCGGCCTGTAGGGCGGATGCCCCGCCACCGTCACAACGGGCACCGACAACGTCCCGGGCGCGACGCGCGGGGGCCTCTGCCTCGGCGGCATCTTCAACGACACGCTGACGATGTACAGCGCGCACCCTGACGCGCTCTCATACACATACCACGGGGCCCCGTACACGTTCACGTCCCCGGGTCAGCCACCCATGCATTGGGACGCGTACGCGGAGACGATGCGGTTCGAGAGCATCTGCGACGGCCAGGCCACCTACGTCGACTTCCTCTCGTACATCTGTTCCGCAGACCAGATCGCCACGTATACTGGGTGGTCCGAGCTCCATGTGGTTTCGATGCAGGCCATCGCAGGGGCGATTGGGGCGCCTATTCTTGCGGGGGATTGTCCTGGTGCGTAGTCCTCAGAATTCACGGGCCATTCAGGATTCACATTCTACGTAAGCGGCGAATGTAAGAAGTAATTGGGCCGCTTGGTCCAATCACCGCCGCATCGCCGCTGCGTCGTTTTCGTACGTCCTGGGCCTTATGCCGCTGTCAATTGAATTACCCTTTGGGGCATTTGGGCGTACATTCTTTCAAATTCCGTTATCCTCTATTACACCCGCCGCATTGGGTTTGGCAACATGCGAATCCCACTGTCCTTCCGTTGCGCCACGGACTCGTGTATTTCGACGTTCGGATTGTTTTGTTGATGCGGGCTGAGTTTGGGGTCAAACCACGGCAGGGCTTGTGCAAGATCAAGACAAAGGGCAGGACCTTCATCGCGCTTTACAGCACAGCAATGCCTCAAAATTCTTAACACAGTGACCACATATGTTCATTGGAGATAAACTTAGATTTCTCCCCATTTAGAATTCTATTTATTGCCGAGATTACTCGTCATCCGCGCGGAGTCATAGTTCTTGAAAAAATCACTCTGGGTCATTTCCGACATTTTTCGCTATCCAAGTCACCAAAGAAAAGTTCCTAGGAGACAGAAAACCTCTTAAGCTTGTGTTTGAAAACTGAATGCATCGAAATTTTTTTGTGCTTCAGATGCATTTGAGAGCACAGCAAGAGAAGAGAAGGAAAATGATGGCTGAGATCACTAGAGATTTCAAGTCACGGCGTGACATTGAGCGCTGCCAAATCAAGAGGATGTATCCGGGTCGCACAACAAGAGGTGCTATCCTGGGACCAGAAGTCGTGCGCTCTGGCCCAAAACCCTCGCACAAGGCTGCCTAGTCACTACATGGCGCCAACATAAAATGAGCAGGATGTCCGACTCCGAGCCAAACGCCGCGCAGGACAACGAAGCAGCGCGGGGATGTGCACGCTGAATCATCCACAAAAGATGAAACGAAGCGGCTGCGTGGGGGGGGAGGGGAGGGGAGAGAGAGAGAAAGACGAACAAGGATAAATGAATGAGAAGAGAAAGGCGCGCCACAGAAGCCATGCGCGTCCCGCTATGGCAGAAAAGGCGGTGTGATAAGCACAAGCAGACTCGCGCGCAAAATCCACGACGCGCACGCGCGGAGAGACAGGTGCACAACACAAGACCAGATGCCCGAGCCCAAGGATCCACGCTGCAGGCACAACAACAAGATGAAATGCAGCCGCAAGAAGAAAGTTTAATGAGGAAGGCGCGGCACATGGGAGACATGCGACCTCAAGACGGAGCCGCTCCGTAGACAAGGAAGAATGTCAGTGGAAAATGTCCATGCTATAGCGGAAACAGCAGCAGCAGAGCGCATGGGCCCCGCGATGAATGATGAAAGGAAATCAGGACGAGGCCGCAGCGGGTCTGCGAGACGACGATTCACAAACGCAATTCCACAAACGCAGTGCGAGGGAATGCCATATGGAGTGAAAGCCTAATGACCGCGTGCACAGAGGGAGCGGAACACGTCCGCGCGAGACGGAGGCAAGAAAACTGGAATGAAGATGGCGAAGCAAATGCAAGAAACGGCTACGCACAAGCCCTTCGATGGCCAGCGCAGTGAAAAAACGAAAGAAAGCAGGTGCCGAGGGACGTACGCACGCGACACGGCGGCGAAGGATGAAGGGAGGTAAGAATTGAGGCGAATGAACGTGCACGTCAGGAGGATGGAAACGGGCATTATTCATAATGAAAGATCTAAAATCGTGAGGGCAGCGGTGATGACTACAGGGAAAGATAGAGGGTACAGACGACAATCAGGGGCAGATGAAGCAGGCGCAATGGGTGACAGCGCTGAGATGGGCGAGTCAGTGAGGCACAGGAGGAAGGGAAGGTGCGAAGAAGAAAGGACTCACCTCAGTCGTTGCTGCTCTATAGCTCGCTCCCCCTCTCCTCGTCGTCCTTTTCAGCTTTCCTTGGGGCTTGGAAATCAACCTTTGTGTGTCGGCGAGGGGTCCTCTTTGAGGGTCTTTTGCCCCTTGAGCTTGATGTGCTTGCCGCGATTGGAATTCTCTTCGACGAGTAGGGCATTTAAGCTCTCTTTGCGCGGGGTTCTCTTCGTTCCACTTCTTGAGGTGCGTCCCGACAGAAATATTGTACGCGGACGGCTCGCGCTTCGACTTCTCGCCGTCTGGGAGTGCATCAGCCGGAAAAACGCATCAGCATTGGTCCTTTTCAGCTTGGCGTTAGCGAGCGAGGCTAAGACGAGGGGAGGAGACGCACCGGCTGTAGTCTTTGCCATTTAAAAAACGCGAGGATGGTGGTGGTAAGAGTTAAAAGAACTTTTCCGCGTTACCTACCTGGTCTTATAATCAGGCCTGACACAGCAGAGCCACGGGATCCTTGTGCCCTTA
Source organism: Mycena leptocephala (assembly GCA_029378395.1). Taxonomy (NCBI): domain Eukaryota; kingdom Fungi; phylum Basidiomycota; class Agaricomycetes; order Agaricales; family Mycenaceae; genus Mycena; species Mycena leptocephala. Next base: position 1,223 of record JARJLF010003028.1, on the reverse strand, counting down.
GAGTAGATCCGGAGGGGGCGAGAACGCCCAGAATTTTGATTGTGTCAAGGATAGCGATAAATTGGGAGTCCCCAGGACAGTTATTGACCCCAAAAAGCCAGAATTTGGCCCGGGGTCTCACGAGCAGCTTCCGCGTCGTAGATGGAAGATTGTGGCCAACCCCGATGCAACGTGCGACAAAGAGAGCAAGCCAGGCCTGAGGACAGTGCAGTTTGACGTGGAGTGGCAGGAAAAGGAAGGTGTTGATGGTACAAGGGACCTGGCAGGCGCGACATGGAAGAAAGCAGGAGGAGGCCTCCGAGGCGATCGCGTAACAGTGGCTGTGCCCACATCTGATCTGTGATCGCCGTCGCCGACCTGAGGAGGATGTTTCCAACACCGCGTTAGATAAGACCGGAATCAAAGCGCGGGATGTGCTCGCCGCGTCGCAGGTGTCTGATGCTAGTTGCATGACTACAGAATTTTAGGCTTGCAAGTTGCGCGAGGCGAGTCTGCTTGAATACTATTTCCAAGGACAGAAGAACTTCCTGGGCGTACCTACATTACTACTAAGGCTCCAACCATTTAGTTTTCGTTTGCGGACCCAGAAAATTTAAACGGGAACGGTATTTACACAGTTCTAAACCGTTTGAAACAGTTTATAAATGATATTTTGGCAGGCAGGTTCTTTGGACGTGTCTGGAGGATCAAATTGAGTTATCTGACCATAATAAAGTCACAGATAAGACCCTACCCCGTTGCCAGCTCACAAAGAGGTGCATGAAGGTGGCTATGAAGCGGGATGGCGGCGGGAAGCAGGTGTGATGTGTTCGCCGAGATAGCCGACCAGCATCAAATACAAAGATCCCGCCCGTAGGTGAGCGTTTCCTTACTCTGGGAGCTCTGGGACGATGGCATAACTTTGAAGATTCCCATCACTTCTTCTGGGTAGACTCTATGGGTGAGAATCCACCCAGCAAGCCACGGTAACTGATTAATTTGTTGTAACCATTTGAACCATTTACAAACAGTTTTCAAACTGTCTGCGCCCACCCACAAACTAAATGGAAATAAAAACGTTTTCAAATGGAACTAATCCTACCGCCTTGTGGAGAAAAACTCAGGTTGTGCGCTTCCCATCACTCGGCTAGGTGCGCCCCCTGACGGTAAGTCTCACTTCCTTATCCATCTATATGTTGACATGGCCTGTAGATCTGCATAGTTTTCTATGCTGTGCTGTTTAC
>JARJLF010003027.1:0-24137 GCA_029378395.1 Mycena leptocephala | reverse complement strand
GTCGTCGACCGATTTGAGGGGATTGTGCGTGGGTTGAGTCCCTGGAAACTGCGATCTGAGGTCTTAAAGAGAGACAACACTTTCGTTTTCTCGTTGGTATTTCCCATTGGATACTGAAGGTGCGGCTCATCGCTGGGAGATATCCTGCCTTACCTCTGCCATAACTACTCATGTTCCTGTAGAAAATACCATTGAAAATAACTACCAAGGTCGAAGTCTTGAATCATGCCAATGAAATACTGGCAGCAGAGGGGAGTGCGACAAACACTGCATCTTGATTGGAATTTTCGCAATATCTGCTGTTTTTCGGCAAGTCCTCGAGGGAGCTGGGAGGTTCCGGAGTTCAAAGTACAGTGTATTAATAGCCAAGTGGTTTATTGAACTTGAACACACCTCCAATGCCGTCACCAAAGGGATTCAAACTGACCGGCGGCCCTTCCGGACGATTCCCACGGTTCAACATCTTGCGATATCAGACAAGATTCAAGGAGAGATTACTATGAGTTTGTTAGAATGAATATTTGACCTTTAGTGTTTCAACTGTTTCTAAATATTTTTTGTGGAGGCGAGTTCCAATGAGGACTTTGACTGGAGCGTTGAGATGACTTGATGCATGCATCTGCTCAGTTTATTTATTATGACTTTGACATATATATATCTATTTGGGGGATGAGGGGTCTGTGGATTACCGCAGTTCAACGATGGATCACAAGTTTGTAAATGGATGTCGTAGCAATTTTGTAGAGCAATTACGGCCAACACCTGCTTGTTACTTCAAGATTCCTTTATCAAATCGGATGCTCTCTCCCCGATGATATATGCCGCAGCCTGGGTATGAGCAGCAGGAATGAAAGGCTACTCATTCTCAGTAAGCAATGAGTTACCAAGGATCAACGACTTACCACCACAGAAAGATCAACGATTCGTAGTCCAGTCAACCCTTTGACTCTCAAATCTGGATCAACGACTCCCCAGTCTGCATCTTTAGGGGACATGCTGGCGGTCCCCACCGGATGATATACAGTTCCACCGTTCTCGCGGACGAAATCATCGATTTCAGCGTCGGTGCTTGTATAATTCAGGCCGAACGGAGAGATAACGTAGTTCTGCCAAGCCGGTGCGGTTGTAAAGTGCATCGCGCTCTTGACAGCCTCACGCATGATGAAGACATCAACGTCCGAGCCAAGTAGATTGGGATTAATGAGAGGCATTGCGAGCGGATCACTGCTGTTGAGCGTCACCGAGCCGCCTGGAAGCGGGGTCAGATCAAAAGTGATCAAAAGTGTCTTCAGAGGATGAGAACCTACGAGAAGCAGGAGAAACCACAGCGGGAGTTACACTAAGGAAGTTTCCCGTCGGAGGTGGAGGAACGAGCATCCCATTTGAGATGAGTTCATAATGTGATGTGTTCGGCCCGCTGCAGGATGGGAATTCTCGAAATGGATGAATTATCGGGAATGCGCAACCACCCCAGATGACTTGGATTGTCGACGAGAGGACCCGTTCGGCTGGTATTCCATTGGCGAACTGTTCTGCTGCCAAAGTGGTGTTACGCTCCGCAGTCTCGTAGTGTCGTTCGAGTTGACAAGGAATGAAAAGAAAACGAGAGAATGGTCGCTGAGGTTTTGACCAACTGAAGGAAGGTTGTGCACCGGTTTAATACCGAGCGAGGTCAGCGTTGAAGAGTTGCCGATGCCTGAGTGCAACAGTATATTCGGAGTGCCAATGCTACCCGCCGAGAGAATTATCTCTTTCTTTGCAGTCAATGTCAATCGTTTCCCTGAGTGAACATCAGAATGCTGTTATAATTTCTCTCATCCATACGTCGTCGAGACCCTGGACAAATTCAACCGTACGGAATGTGTTGGAGTGGTTGGGAGAACGCGCGTCACTCTGGCATGCAATAGAACATGCAGATTTGGACGCGCAACAAATTGCGGAGCCAGATAGGATGTCGCCGAGCTACTCCTGACCCGTTCTTTATGGTCGCTTGTCCCCAGCCTAAAATAAATTAGTATTTAACGCATCCAAGTTGTCAATTGTGCGCACCAATTCCGAGCTGATAACCAGAGTTCATATCGAGGTTAAAGGGGTATTCCCCAAGTTCCGTCGTGTCTCGATGACCCTGGAGTCCACCGGGCTTGGGAAGCCAGCAAGAGACACGCTGTTGATTCCGTGAAATCCATGTACGTCGGGGTTAAATTGTCCAGTGGTGTTGTGGTGGTCAGACGGGGCTGAAACGTTCGTTCTATAATTCTTGCGTCAGGACTCCTTCGGGCGGAATCAACGAGTTTTAAAATTACCTTTTTCATGTATGGAACAAGGTTGTCCCAGGACCAGCCATCGTCTCCAGTGACCTTGGCCCACCGGTCAAAATCTTCTTTCGAGCCGCGGGTGTACGCCATATAATCTAAATTACCGTGAGAGATTGAACACAACATTCTTGGTCTTTACTTACTGACAGAGCTGCTGCCTCCAAGAACGAATCCGCGATTGTACGCTATTGAACGGCCATTCAAACCAGCCTGAGGGGTTGTCGTGAAATTCCAGTCTTGCGGGGTATTTGGTGTTGCTCGACTGCAGTAGAAGGGTACTATGATATCCAAAACATCGGCATTTCTATGTTCAAAAAGTAAAGTAAAATCCACATAATAAGACGGAGATCTTACGAGCCCCCTGCTTCCAGCACCAAAACCGAGTGGTCAGGATTTTCGGAAAGGCGATTTGCCACCACGTTCCCCGCTGTCCCACCTTCACAAAGGTAGAAATCAGTATCTGTATCAGATGGTCAGAGTAAAGTCCATGCCTCCGACGAATGAAGTCGAACTCGAGGTTCAACTGGTCCAGATCCGTGATACTCTCCAGTATAGCACTTGAACATCGGGTGATTCCGAGTGTGAGAAGAAGAAGAGAACTGAGCCAGGCCATGGTGACTCAGAGTACTCGTGGTGAGCATTCGACCTGCACCCTTTGGGTTTTAAACAACTGAAATTACGTTCATCGCGGGAGCTGGAGGAGCCTATCTCCGACGTCTCACTCCAATCTTCAATAAATCTAGCTCGCGATTTCTTCGTGGGGCTCGGAGTCCAGAGAAATACCGGATTGGTTCATAATACATCGGCCACCAGCATAGTAGCCGCGTTTCGTGAGGAGTCAGGACTGACCCAAGTTAGATGTAGCTCTATTCATTAAAAGGTCCATGCGGCAAGACTCGGAGGGAACGCATATTTGATACCAAATTCGAAAAAAAAGAGCGAGAGAAGTTAATACAACCTTGATGGCAAACCGGTGAACGCGGGACAGTCAGATCCTTACGTTCATTACTAATACAGGTCTGCTTGATAATATTCTTCACCCCTGCAATTCTCCGTGCTGGGTGGGCACACACGGAGTTCAATGGTCGAATTAAACCCGATTGGTTACGAATCTGACCTTTTTGGAACCGCGTTAGCCGACGAAGACTCCGGTTACACATCAGAAAGATGGATAAATTAAATCCGAGGCAGGAATTATTTGTCGTGGATCATAAAAAGTGTCCAAAAGGACTCAAACCTACCCTACCACCGGGACGGAGAAAAGACAGATGAGAACGGGCATTGGGCACCGAAAACGATGCCAAGACGTCTTTCACCATATCCGTAGGGTTGAACATGCGAAGAACGGAACAAGACTCAAGATGGAGATACAATCAGTAATCATCGGCTTGGCCGGAAGCGCTTTTTTGGTCTGTTGGACGATGATTGCTCCGGCATCGGGTTAGCGTTGGGATCCTGTCAGCTTAGAGGTTAGCGATGACAGATACACCCCTGGGAATTAATCGGTGGTTTAATGGTACAAAGTAATACCCGAGCTTGTAACCAAGCCCCGCTTTCCTACAGGAACCCAAGGCCTGGCGAGGATCAGCTGAATTTCTGCAGTCGACTGTACTTTATGTCAAGTTGGACCTTGCAGTTCAATTCGTCAAGCGAAATTACGACAGTGTTGATTCGGTTGAGAATACATACTTAGTTCTCAGATCATATTCCAGCAGGTGGGTCATATCTGCACTTGTTTGTCTGAAGAAGCAGAGAGAGAGAGTAGTCTCTCCTAGACGCTTCAACAGTATCTGACGTCGTACCTCCATCTGTTGAGAGAGAGAGAGAGATTCGGATTCAAACTAGTTACATAGATAAATATAAACAGATCGGACATCACACTTGAAAGATCAACGACTTCGAGTCGTCCCAGTTAACTGTCTCCAGATCCACTGTCACGAACCGGAAACGGTTGTAATAAATAAAATGACGTTGCAGCTCGGCTTGAGGTACGGCGTGTTGGATCGCCAATGGTGTACAAGTTCAACCCAAAAGGAACACGCAGTGTTGAAGAGGATGCAGAGAAAGGCCGCCAAACAGATATTCCAAACTTCGAGCTCGAGCAATGGATAGTTTGACCTTGCATATCAGAAAGAATTGGGACATTGGCGAGAAGATATTCAATGAAGACTTGCCGCTCAAAGTTTGCACCCTAATTGAGAGCTGCTTTCCGTGTAGAATCATTCAATCATAAAAATGTAGGAGCACGCTATGTACTTCGCATTGGCGCCGATTCGCGGATGGTTCGGGGATGAAATTTGGTTGGGCTGTTCGAATCCATCAGGTAGCACTTCTTTTGAATCTTTTCCGGGAACTTTGCTGGGACTTTCTGGAGGGTTTTCAATGATAATACCGAGCCTATATAGCCTACTATGCGAGAAACAGCCCTTTTTTGATGTCCACCTGGGGTTGGTCGTTTTCCGCGCATCTCCGAGAATATTCCCACGGCTCTTTTAGAGCTGTTTGCGTCGCGGCGGCGATGCTTTTAGAGCTGTGCGTGTGTCGTGGCTAAAAAAGGTACCTATAGCAAGGTATTAGTACTATAATTCTTCAATAACACAGACTTCAATAATGGTGTCTATTTCAATATAAGGATATATTACTTGTGCAGGTCTCCACGTGGGCTTGGCATTCGCCTGCAGCAAGCTGCAGTCGGACCACATTTATTCCACGGAAACCTTCAGGCCTATTGATCGGCTATCATCAATACTCAGAATAACGACTGGTTCGAGTCTACATATGCCTTAACTATCCATGTTCCTGTATCCTTTCGAGTCCAGATTTTTCGTCGGCCAGAACTTAACTAACGCAAAATCAAGAACTCCACTTTCGCTGCACATTTAAATTGACAAAACAAAATGTGCTGATCGGACACGACTTCATTCAGTTGAACGGGAGTTCCCGAGAACTTTCGCACGGTTCGATAGTGATTATGAGCAAGAATTGGATGCCAGATCAGCAAGGGAATCACTGGACCCAGCGACGAATTCATCCCGACACGTAGCACTTGGAGCCCGAACACCACGGGGCAATGTAGGGCAGAGCGAAGGCCTGTCAGAATACTGAACAGGTGGCCAAGACGGTCATGCTCAGGGTAACCGGCTGATGAGATTAACAGTCGACGGGGGCAGTGTGGACCAAAAGGCCTGCGCAAATACTGCGAAGCATAGGTTTAACGCAAACCATCATGACATGGTCGTGCCAGACCTCTTTCATTGAATGGGTAATTTATATTCAACTTGGGGTTTGTCAGGACTCGGTTTCAATAGCGTGCTGTGCAACTGCACCTCGTGGGTGCACAAAAATAGCAGGCGAATGGCTCCACCAAGCCATTCACTGGCCTCTGACGCCATATTTTGGCGGTGGAGCCATCAGTTTGCACACAGCATTATGTGGCTCCAATAGCTGACACACAAACACTTTAAGACATGTAAGGCTCCATATCAACAGAGACTAGAATGGCGAAACCCCTTGGACTCCCATCGAAAAATCACATCTCATAATTTTTGTGGGCATCCCGCGACCTCAGGTTGGCCCCAGGTTCCTCCACGCACCCTCCCCTTGCCCACTGGTATTAGTCACCATGGCTTCAATTTTTCACGACATGCAACCTGGGGTTCCGTGAGCGTACATATATAAGAGCACAGACATGTCCTATATCCTCAGCATCTTACAGACAGCATGCAAAGCCTCCACCCTTGGCGAAATTCGCTCTCCTCGCCGTTCTCTGCGCTTCGAACGTGCGGGCGGGCTCATGGATCTGCCAATGCACCACTAACGGTGTGGTATCTGCCGGAGCCAGCAGTTGCTGTTGCTCGGGCGCGGGAGGACGTTTAACCGCTTCGTTAATGTACGTGTCATGTTTCCCCTATCGTCAGTCTAAAAATTGACTCTGTTCAGTCATGCGGCGACCTTTCTGACAATGGCACTGGGGAGGCAAACCAAGGTCAATCGGGGGAGTTCATTCAGTGTTGCCTCAACAGCGGCCAAGGTGCCGGGTGTCAGCCGGCTTAGTACTGCACCGGCGGAGACCTCATTCATGATCAATTCTTGTAACACCCCAACCCTCTCCCAGCTACCAAATTCTGTGTAGGGAGCTAGGCCAGAAATTCCATTCTGTCGTCCATTATATGCTCGTTTGTTAAGTCCTGCTATCTATTGAGGCTAAGGGTTTTCTCTATCAATTAAATTCTCCATGCGGATGCCATGGATGAGTGGAGCAGTGTATCCTGAGCTAAATAAATCGTTTGCCTTGCCCAGCGGGCAGATACAGCTGTTTTCAAAAAAGAATACACCTTTTGATCGAGTGGTGCTGCTCGATTTTTGCTTACCTTTGTTTGACGGCGAGTCTAGTTTTGCTCCACTGACGACGTCCCAGTGGCTGTGAGAGTTGAACCAATTTCCGCTTTTTTCCGTCGACCACTGTTCTCGTCTTCTCTCAGTAGTGCGACAGGTTTTGAGATTACATTGAAATAATGGGAGGGGGCAAAAATCCATTTTGTACAAATACACCAAAGAAAGTTGTGGAGTCACAACACCGCGTCTGACACGATGACGCAAAAAAGTGGAGCGATGGAGAGCACCGTCAAACAAAGATAAGCAAAAATCGAACAGCACCACTCGATCAAAAGGTGTATTCTTTTTTGAAAACAGCTGTAATGGGGACTGTCTGCAAACATCTAATAATTTTTGAAGCGGAAGGCTTGGGTTCCTCAAAGTTCAAAAGTCAAAGAATATTAAAGGCGAAATTTAAACCGAACGCCAGGCCCACTTGCCGGCCCGCCATAATTAATACTGTCGCCTCAGGTCAGGACTCAAGCCCAGGGCCAACCCGAAGTCGGGCTCAGTAGGGCCCAGAGTCCGGCTCAAAATTTAAAAGACCCGCAACCCGCACTTGAGTCCGATGTTGTGGATGTGTGAGGTTGGATTTCTGTCTGTGACATCCTAGATTCCTATTAAATATTTCAGCTCACTCATGCGAGGTTGAACACTCGGAAGGGACATGCCGGTGCATTGATTCAGATGGAGTATTCATCAAATACCTTCTAGGCTTCGTTTATGAATATTAAAGAATGATCAGCGACCCAAGGGAGATCTCAGATAACATTTTGCAACCAAAGAACTCACCTTATTACGGTTGGAAAAAGAAAATTGCACCCAACCCCGACCCAACCCGGGCCCGACCTAGAAGTAGGGTTGGGCTCAGGATATTCTCAAGCCCGAGCCCTCTCCTACCCGACCCAATCCCGGTCTTTCGAGCCCGAACACCACTAGGGACCGTGAAAAAAAACAGGGCCGGTGACCGAATTTTACAATGTCAAGTATCCGTAAATTATTACAAGTTGGAGCCCGAGGAAGGTACCAAATTTTGTAGTTCACACTGTCCTGTGCGTAATTACTTGGATCCAAGAGAATTCATCCTGCTGCGAGGGTTACGGAGATTCGCTGAATTCCACGCTTGACGGGCGGATAGATATAGACAGATTGTATTTGCTAAATCTCCCTGTTCTCGGCGGCGCTCAACCTTTGCGTTCTTTATTAGTTTCAAGTGCTCAATGACTCTACACATAAAGATCGTTCTGTCAGGCGCTTCGTCACCGAGGCAGGAAGAGAGCTGTTCTGGCCCAACTTCACCAACACCGCTGGAGCCCACTGATGTAAGCATTAATCTGTTCAACTTATGCGTATATGCGCCGGAATTATGTAGGGTTTCTTGAGAATGCAGGGATGGCGCTGTAGACCCGTTGTAGCGCCCAGCTGACGGCAAGCGCATCAACGACCAAGAGTTAGCCCATTAGTCTGATGGCTGTATGTACCTCCAATTTACATAAATACAGAGCAGATAGGGCCATAGTAGTGGGGGAAGAGGGCCGACATACTAACCTGGATATGCCATGCACTAGTGGAATACAGCGTGGCACTAAAGCCCTTTCGGAATTCCTTCCGCAGATACCGTTGTGTGGTTGTGTGATTTCAGGTAAAACAAAGGAGAATTAAATGACAGACACACCGCGTAGACTCGTTACCAGTCTGCCACGGCAATTCTTTAGTGCAAGCACTATGCCGTAGGCAGACTGGTACAACTCGGGACACTGAGCCCGGAGTTTGAAATTCTTGGGTAGCGCCGATGACGGCAGATGACGTCGTTACCGGTGATGTCGGTCCGAAAGTAAGTTTCTCGATTAAAACTGGCTCTCGCGTGCAGACTCTCTGGGGGTAAAATAAAATAATCTGAAAAGACAGAAGTGTAGCTATGAGCCTTACATCCCTACCCCTCCGTTGAACTGAAAAGAAATAATTAAATTTGATGCCATAACGATGGAAATGGAAATTTTCAAACTCCGCGCTCAGCCCTTTTAACACTCCCGAGTTGTACCAGTCTGCCTACGGCATCGTGCTTGCACTAAGTGTTGCCGTAGCAGGCAGACTGGTTACGAGTCTACACACCGCGGCCGATGGTGGCTGCGAGCTTGAATGCTATCCTGTGGATCCGATAGTACTTTTCTGCTATGTCCGAGTTAAATCCTATGCTAATGCCATCATGTTTTTGAGGTATCAACATGAAACCGGTCAAAACCCCCGGCTCGGTATAATTGACTGTCCTTGCATTGGCATTATTTGCACCCAGATCGCGACTGGATCGGGAGAGCATAATTCTGAAATGCCGTTAATAGTGGACAGACTGTCATCCGGTGATTAGTTAAAGGCTGGACGAGCAGATGGTTAGCTGGCGTCTTGCAATGACGCGGATCAGCTCCCTTCTCGTTCTCGCACTGGGAATTTCGCTATGCACAGGTATTATCCTCGATGATATTGTGGACTTGGAAAGGTTGAACCTCAAATTCGATTTTATTATTGTGGGAGGTATAGAGCATCTTCTCTAATGTTGATATGCATACTCACTACTTTTCGACCGGAAGGTGGGACCGCGGGGAGTGTCATCGCTAATCGTCTCTCAGAGAATCCCAACTATTCGATTCTGGTACTGGAAGCAGGTGGCTTGTAAGATCTCCACCCTCCATTGTGGCTTAAGAAATAACAATGGTTTGAATGTAGAAATGCAGACGTTCTAAACGTCATGGTCCCCTTCTTCTGCCCTCGCGCGACACCAAACACCCCACAGGACTGGAACTATACGACGACGCCTCAGGCCGCCTTGAATAATGTTTCCATCGCATATGCTCGCGGATTCGGTCTTGGAGGCAGCAGCTCCGTTAGTAAGTATTTATATGGGAAGTAATCCTTTTTGAAAGAAATATTTCAAATCATTTTTAGATTATATGGTTTACGCGCGCGGGTCGAAGGAAGATTATGATCGGTGGGCAAGGGTCACACGGGACGATGACTGGTCCTGGGATAATCTCGTTCAGTATATGAGGAAGGTATGAGACTTTCAAGGTCGTTTCTTATGCAATATTCTGAACCATGAATTTGCAGAACGAGCGTTTCAGCCCTCCAGCAGACCACCACAACACCACGGGTCAATTCAACCCCGCCGTCCATGGGTTTCGTGGGATCAACAGTGTATCTCTCGCGGGTTTCCCTGGTCCGATAGACTCCCGAGTGATTGAAACCACAACGCAACTTGCGGACCAGTACCCATTCAACCTCGATACCAATTCAGGTTATCCTCTCGGAATTGGTTCGCAAGATCCCAATACGAATTAACTGTGATACATAAAACTTACTCTTGTTAGGCTGGGTACAGGCGACGATAAAGAACGGAGGAGGAGCAGCTCGGCGACGTCCTATCTGGCTCCGCAATTTGTTGCGCGGCATAATTTGCATGTTCTCTTACATGCGAGGGTAACGCGTGTGTTGCCAACCACATCCAACACTTTTCGCACGGTTGAGTTTGTTCACGATCTCAACGGTATGTATAATATTTGGAAACTCGGTGCACTCTGACTTCTCTCAGGAAAGCGGTTCACATTGACTGCGGGAAGGGAGCTAATCCTCTCGGCGGGGAGCATTGGGACACCGAATATCCTATTGCACTCCGGCATCGGCAATTCCTCGACCCTTACCTCCCTCGGAATCAAATCGTTGCACAACCTTCCATCAGTCGGACAGAATTTCAGCGACCATTCCATCACATTCCTGTCTTTCCTTGTTAATTCGAACAACACTTATGAGACTGCGGCACGTAACGCCACATTGGCGGCAGAGCAGTTAACCCAATGGAATACAACACGAATGGGTCCTCTCGTTGACAACCCACTGAGCCACATGGGGTGGTTGCGCATCCCCGACAACTCTTCTATCTTTATGGGCTCCCCAGATCCTGCTGCAGGGCCGAATACGGCGCACTACGGACTTATTATTTCGAATGGATTGTTGGGTCCGCCTCCTCCGACGGGCAACTTCCTCAGTGTAACGCCGGTTATGGTAGTTCCGAGCGCTCGTATGTTTTCAATTTGCTTATATGCATACGAAGTTCATTCCTCGGCCAGGTGGATCGGTGACGCTGACCAGCACCGATCCGCTCGCAGCTCCAGCCATCAACCCAAATCTGCTCGGCTCTAATCTCGATCTCTCTATCATGCGCGAGGCCGTCAAGAGCGCGTTGCGTTTTACCACCGCATCAGCGTGGGCCGGCTATGTCATTTCGCCCGTCGGCGTGAACAACTCGAACACTGACGCCGAACTTGACGAATACATTCGTGAGAATACAATTAGTTTAGGTCATGCGGCTGGGACAGCCAGTATGTCGCCGAAGGGCGCGACCTGGGGCGTTGTGGATCCGGACTTGCGCATCAAGGGTTTGGTTGGGATTCGAATTATTGATCTCTCGGTCGTGGTAAGTCACTAACATTTGTTAAAGCGGAATGTTCTGAGGATTGGCAGCCTTTTATCCCGGCTGCTCATACACAAGCTGCAACATATATTATTGCGGAGAGGGCCGCGGATTTAATTAAGAACACTTGGAATCAGTAAGGGGCAAATCTGCGATCAATTCGATGACTTTCAGGACCTCGTTTGGTGGCCTCGTAAGAACCTTTGATACAGGCTCTCGTACTAGAAAGAGCCGAGAACACTCGAACCTGTGATTCAAGCAATGTTGATCGGTTTTAATCTTTGAATGCTCGCGAACTACAGCAGCGTCACTCCAAAGTTGGCACGACATCTTTGCGAGTGATTTCGTAGTAGATCGACACTAGAAAAATTGAATCTGAATGGGTCGCGGGAGAAGAAATTCCAAAAAACACACCGAGTGAATTTCTTTTCGCAATAGACACAGTTGTGTTTGACGGTCGGGATATGTGCAGTTTCGTTGTGCCGTTTCCTTTACACGAAAGTGAGAGATAGGCAAGTTACATGTCTTGCTCCTACCTATCACTGGGAGAAGGGAAATTTTGCCCGCAGACATCGCAAAGGAATCGATCACCTGAGGAGGAGATCGAGGTGCTTGGCGAGGCTTCGAAGGTTCCATCCAGGCCGTCGTGTATATAAGTACAGCTCAATCCTAACCGCACACAACTTGCACACGATGGACGTGCGCTGTCGCATATTATTTTTTGACCTAGTGGATGTATGATCTGAATCAACGCCTTGGAAATAAACTATCGCAAGTCACCTCGGCATCTGATGCAAGATGCTGAATGAGGAGCATCAATTGCATGAGAATATGGAGCGAGTTCATCCGCCTTTTACGGCAAATGAGCAAATATGTGCTTGGACGACATACCGACTCACGTAGACAGTGTAGATATGGACCAGCCGGAATGACTCCGGTTCGGCTTGCTCTTCGCTAAATTTAACCTCCCTGCTCAGACGTCATACTCCTTGACTGTCAAGGAGGCGGTACATACGCAATTTGCGGCGATAAAATTTCTTCCACACCTACATCGTCAACTTGACGCCGATATTTCCGCCCACAGATTGGATTGGCACTGGTCAAGGTCTAATGAATTAGTCTGGAATTATGTGTGAAAATGACCAGCCACCATTTGTACCAATCGTTTCCTGTTTCATCTGCATTATTACGATGACAATGCGGGCACTGAGTATTTTGGACTGCGTCCTGCCGGTTTTGAACCTGTCGTTTGAGGATACTCATCTCGACCTGCAAGCCAGCCCGAACGGTCCCAGGAAACTCCATGGGCGAAATGATACAGCCTTCGCAGGAGACGATGCTATAGTCGCCACGATGAACATAGCGAGACCCTGCTTCCAAGCGATGAATAGGCAAATGTGCTTTGATTATGCGATCAAGATCCTTGACCCAGTTTCAATTGTAATTGGGATGAAGTGTGAGTGAATAAGTACTCACGTCGTATACACGGCAATATCGTAGAGAAATGGGAATATTCCCTCCTACTGGATCGATGACACAAAAAATATCGTCGGAAACTCCGCGCGGTATGGGGAGTTGGGAGACCGTTTCCTGGCACGAGGTTAAAAATTGGTCAAACTGGGTTCCGAGAGATTCGACTCGAGAGCCTATATCTTTCAATTGCATTCCGACCCCCTGTGACGTAACCCTATATGAAAGACTGTTAACCGGTCCAATGTCTGGAAAGAGGAACTCACAAGTTTAACGTCAAAATTAGAGTGTGGATGTTGTTCAGAGGTACGGAGATAAGTCCTCTGAATTTGGCCAATTCATTCTCCTCCACGACAGCTAGGAATATGTTGCCCAAAATTCCCCTCGGTACGCTGAGATGTTCAAGAAACTGAGCCAAGATTGCGCGGCACGAATCAACCTCGGAGCGAATGCGGAGTAAGACAGAAAGTGAACGCGTGCATGATGAATCGAGGGTTACACCAGACGCAACACATTCCAGGATAATGAGATCGCTGTTTAGAGTTTGTAGGTCAGCGGCGAGAGCCAACCGTTCCCGCGACATCTTCCCTCCATCGCGGAGTATTCGGACAATTTTGACTGCTAGCCTCGCAGTTTCAACCAGATCACCGAAAGACCCGTAAGAGAGAGCAGAAGACATAGGTGACGGACAGACCAAAGTGAGGAGCAAGAGGATGACCAGTGTATACAGCACGGAGTCCGCAGCAATGACTATTATTGCTCTAAAACATCATTGTTCCGTGGTCGGAAGTAATGATAATCTCCTGTTAACCAAGCGCCGTTCAAAAACAGAATGCTGGAACACAGCAGCGTGGCCTTGCTATGTAGGACTTTGGGGTTGCAGTGTGCAGGGCACCGGTGGCATTTCTGTATCAGCATTTTCGATGGGAAGTCACCGTGAAGAGTTGGGACTTCAATGCAGTTACCAGCCCAGGCGGGTGTCGGACAAAGCGAAGTGGTTGCGATTAAATATGTACACCGATAACACGCTTGTCAGTGAAACCAAGCCATCGGTCTTGAAATAGTAAACGGTTTGACATTCCGCCTCCGACGGTCTCGACTCCGAGTCAGAGCTTTGAATTGGGCCAAGATCGGAGACATTTAGGTGAAATAGTGGCAATGTTCGCCCAACTCAGTTATATTGCTGGTTTTCGCACCCACGATTTTGAACCTGGTGAGCGCGGTTAATTTTAAAGTGTTCCCCCCTTCTGACAGATCTCTCAACGTTTTAAGGTCTCTTGTCATCCATTGGTTCCCCGCGCAATTGCACAAGAATTGTCCGTTTTGTATTAATAACGCACAGCGTGCCTGACATCTCACTGAAATTGCAGACCCTCCAACGTTAGCGTCAACTATGTACTGGTACGCCAGTGGCACGGGTGCGGCCTCTTATGTTGATCAGTCTTGGATCAGTCTCGCCGCAAGTACACCATCGAATGGCTCGTTTCACCTTGACTACCCCGCGATGTGGCGACAAGACCATGGAGCAACTGGATGGCGTAGTATGACATGGCTTGTACCAGCTTGCTCAGTACTGTACTATTTCGACGAAATGTTCACGGTGTCAACTGTCACCTAAGGTGTTCATTCCTCAGCAATCATGGGAAACTTCCCATATATGGTAGTCCGGCGAATGCCGGAACGGAAATTTTGACCTTTTTCGGCCTATTTGGGCCCCAACCGTTACCTAGGCCAAAAACGTTCAGTTCATGACCCTCTGTCATTCGTCACCTGAACACTTGGTCGAAATAGTACAGTAAATTACATAAAAGGCCAAAGTCGAGCGTTTAACACTCAGACCATTTTATGAGATGAGAACCTATGTGCCAGTACTGGACCCCGCCGATTGATTCGGCCAGCGGAAGCACTATCTCATCAGGTGGGTGAGAATGTCGGCATTCTCACCGTTAAGTGCGATCAGTTTAGAACTTACAAGCGGCTGCTCGGCCGCTTCGCGGCCTCGTATCCCCTTCCTCCTTCCTAAGGTCCAAAGCGAACGAAATTCGGTCGCAAAAGACTGACAAAAGCAGCGAGGGACATGAATAAATAAGTGTTGAGGACTTTAGGGAGGTCCGGCAAGCGGCTGCCGGAATGATAGATTAAAAGCGGAGTTTAAAAAGGCCTCAGACGGGCAACGTAATTTTATAAAGAGAGAGATTAGTCTTCATACGGAGTACCGGCAGAGTCGGACATTCTCAACTTCCCGACCGCTGGGATATAAGAGAGGCCTGGTAAGTATCTTTCGTATCAATACCCTCCGTCATGGGCTGCTTCATATTATTAGCTCTCCTCGCGTTACAGAGCACGCTCTGCTTAGGCGCGCTATACGAGAATGTCGACGATTTGACGAAATTAAATCTCAAGTTCGATTTTATCATCGTGGGAGGTGAGGCTTCTTCCCCACCGTGTTACCTGCACTGCTGCTAATGATTTTTATGCATGCGTTGATTTGAAAAGGCGGAACAGCGGGCAATGTCGTCGCGAATCGCCTTTCGGAGAATCCTGACTACTCGGTTCTGGTACTGGAAGCAGGTGGCTCGAGCCCGCGTCTTTACATCTTGACAACTCACCCGACTTGCAGAAATGCTGGTGTATTGGACATTATTGTTCCATTCTATTGCACTCGTGCCACTCCAAATACACCTCAGGATTGGAACTACACAACCACCCCTCAGGAAAAAATGAATGGCCGAGTCATACCCTACCCCCGTGGATTCGTTTTGGGCGGAAGTTCTTCCGTCAGTAGGTGTAACCCCCTTTTTTCGGACGGACCATTTGTCTAATGGGTTTGAGATTATATGGCCTATACGCGTGGGTCCAAAGAGGACTACGACAGATTCGCAATGGTAACTGGAGACGAGGGTTGGTCCTGGGACCGTCTCATTCCATATATGCGAAAGGAAAATTCCAGCTTATTCATTCGTTATGCCTACCTGACCCTACGAACGTAGAATGAACGGTTCAGCCCACCTGCAGACCATCACAACACAGCTGGCCAGTTTAATCCGGCAGTGCATGGGTTCAACGGAATCAACACTGTGACCCTTTCTGGGTTTCCGAGTCCCATCGATTCTCGGGTTATTGGGACCACCCGCGAGATAAGTGGCTTCCCATTCAACCTTGATATGAACTCGGGTTATCATCTTGGAATCGGTGAGTCTTGTGCCTCGATAAATAAATTCAATATTCAAGCACCTGGTAGGTTGGATACAAGAGACCGTGAAAAATGGATCCCGCAGTAGCTCGGCTACATCCTATCTCGCCCCTCAGTTCATTAATCGCCCGAATTTACATGTCTTGTTACATTCGCGTGTCACACGCGTCCTTCCAAGTGGCTCAAATAGCACATTCCGCACAGTTGAATTTGTGCACAATCTCCAAAGTAACATTGGTTTTGCAAAGAGGAATGTTCTAACAATCTTGATTCTAGGCAAGCGGTACTTGCTCACGGCAAGGAAGGAAGTTGTTCTCTCTGCCGGCAGCATCGGAACTCCAAACATTCTTTTACACTCGGGGATAGGCAACGCATCGGCGCTGTCATCTCTCGGAATTGAGCCGCTGCACAACCTTCCATCTGTGGGCCAGGTAACGTCGGTTTAGTCGCTATGATTTTTATTTGACATTCGCCAGAACTTGACCGACCATACGCTCGTTGCTCTCGGCTGGCTCGTCAACTCAAACAACACCTATGAAACAGCAGATCATAATGCTACACTGGCAGCGGCGCAGTTCGCACAGTGGAACACCACACGCACCGGTCCTCTCGTCGACAATCCTGGAAGCCAGCTTGGATGGCTGCGCATTCCTGACAGTTCCTCTATCTTCGAACGCTTTCCAGATCCTGCTTCAGGGCCTAATACAGCGCATTACGAACTCTTGTTCGCGAATGGCCTTTTCGGTCCTCCGCCTCCAACGGGGAACTTCCTCGGAATTGCTGCCGCTGTGGTATCCCCCTCCTCTCGTATGGCCGCCGAGTTCTTTTAAATACGCATCTGATCCAATTCGCCAGGTGGTTCCGTCACGCTGAATAGCAATGATCCTCTCGCGGTTCCTCTCATCAATCCCAATTTCTTCAGCTCCAAGCTCGATTTACTTATCATGCGCGAGGGACTCAGGGGCGCCTTGCGGTTTGCCGCCGCACCGGCTTGGGACGGCTACGTTATTTCTTCGGTCGGTGTAAACATCAGCAGTACCGATGCGGAGCTGGATGAATATATACTCAACAATGCCGGCACCGTAGACCACGTTGCGGGGACGGCGAGCATGTCCCGCAAGGGTGCGCCGTACGGTGTCGTGGATCCGGATTTGCTTGTCAAGGGTTTGACGGGCCTCCGGATTGTTGATCTCTCGGTCGTGGTATGTTTCGTCCTTTGTCCTCAGTTCATTTTGATCATACATGTATAGCCGTTCATCACTGCAGGCCACACACAAGCTCCGACGTACATAATCGCCGAGAGAGCTGCCGATCTTATCAAGGAGGCCTGGGATTAGTTCAGTTTCTAAGCTGCGAACTTGCCATGTGAAATAGATAGACTGTAGGCACTTACAGATTCCAATCACATGTCCAGATGGCTAGTAATTGAGCGGTATCCAGTAGGTATATATTTCCTCAACCGTTAGCGAAGTGCTGAGTTATTCAGGCTCTGCTTATTGAAAGCCCTTGTGTCTTGACCCAAATTCGATTTGAACCAATGTCACGTGACCAAGTTGAATCTTTGATTCCCTTCCAATTCTGATATCACTTATAATACCGGCGGGGACGTGCGCCGGACCGAGAACGGAGGGTATAAAAAAAGCGTAGACAATGCTTTAGAGGAAGAGGCCCAAATCATGTCAAGAGTGAAAACCGTCCGACGGTCGAGTGATTTAAACCTTGTTTAAACCCCCACAGATGTCGCAAGGATAGCCACACCCATAGAACGACAATGAAAAAGGTCCTCGTTATGAAAAAAGAACAATAGGGAGACCCTGTCTTACAGTGTAATGTTACTCGGGGAACGTAGCTCAGTCGTAAACGTAGCATAGGGGCCCTTCAGTTGTGACCTGGGCCAATCATATCAGCTACGGCAAAGGTCAGGGAAAGGCCATCAGTGGGAGTTTCGGAATCCATCTTCAAGAAGAAATGGATAAAATGTCCAACTCCGGTGCATGTATTACATACCGTCAAGTAAGGAGGACCCCCGTTCAAATATTGACTGAAGATGGTCGTGTTTTCAAATCGTTGAACAGAACCACCGTCGAAGGCGTATTTGTTGAGTTTGTGTTTCTTTTGCCATTTGAACCAAATGCGGTCGATCATCTGCACGGCCCAAATATGTCAGCTCAAACAAAGGCTGGACTGATATTATAATCAGAGCTGACCGCGTGGTGTAACCAGATGAGTGGATCTAAGAGAGATGATGCAATAAGTAATGGTCGAATAATCGGAGAAATTACAACCGTTGGCGGCGAAAGTAGGTCCAGAAATGCAGCCAGCAGGCGCATCACTCGGGCTAACCCACATCCCTATTATGAAAGGTGTTTGTTCCTTTTACCCAATAATAATTGTCGGAATTACCTACCCGCTGACTATAAAATGGATATTTATATGAGGACCCTATAATAATTTATCGGTACCAAGTGCTGACTGAAGAATGTGCGACGCTCACCTCCACTCCTTCCATTCGCGCCTGAAAACCTTTAAAGTCTCCCACAAAACCATCGATCAAACTCTCAACCACCGGTTGATAAAACTGGCATTTGCAGGGCGGGTGTGATTATACACCAAGCCTAGTACTGGGAACACCTGCTCGAACCGTGGGAAGAGGTTGAATTTCCGGCGAAGCGTGTGCGGAAAGGGGTACGATCGCCAGAATGAGGAGGACGCGGAGAATCCACCGTTGAGAATGCAGAACTGAGTCGAGGCTTCACCCCAGCCGCCCAGTCCACTCTTGAGACCAGACTCTTTGAAGAATGCGGACTCGTAGAAATTGGCGGCATCTGTTAGTGCATTAGCCTATGTCGGGGTTGATTGTGGACACCAAAACTGAACCTTTCATCCAATCCCAGTACGGAAGAGCTCCCTGATACCCACAGCAATTGCGCAGCGCCTCCTCAAAGACGTGAAGATACCAGTGATGCCAAGGGAAGAATAGGCCAGTCCAATGTCTAGCGGAAGGAGGTGAATGACGGACTAGGTCATGACCGAAGAATACTTACACGGTGGTTTTTTCTTTTTTTTCTCTTTTTTTTTCATCCTTGTTTTATTTCCTTTGTGCCTAGGGCATATGGTAGAAATAAGCTAACCATATTGTTCGCATTCATATTAAGTAAAGTAAATCTGATCGGTGGGGGTGTAACTACTCGATGGCGTGCAACTCGTGACAAGACAAGTGCTACATGGTGGTTTAGATCTAGTGCGGTGCTACGATTAACTTGAGAGTATCTCGAAAACATATCTTACCCATGTGTGCGTAAACAATGTCTTTGTACGGGTCCATGAGAGAAGTGGAATTAACAGATGCTAGTGAGCATACCATCGAACAGTGAGCCCGAAATATTGTAAGGAGCGATGTCAGGTGGATTTATGCTTGGAACCAATGCACGGTCATTGGGTGAGTTGGCAAGACACTGGTGGAATTAATGGTTCCATCAGTCGATAGCACGGGCAAATGAATACGGAGTGCCTAACCTTGACCGCAGGAATCCAATGTTTCCGTTGTTTCCGCGAAAGAGACCGCCACTCTTTCCTAACCGACGGTTCCCTGCATTTGTTTGTCTCCAGCGCCCCTCCAAGAATCAAAAGCGCAAGTAGAACAAAGTGAAAGGTGAGTAAACCCTGGTGCATTTTATCGTGGTGCGGCGGGGGTCTGGAAGAAAATCGATTGTATCGGCTTTTATCCTTGAGCGCACATTATTTTTGAAGGCAGAAGCTGGTGAAGGTCGTAAATGGAGGTTCTGAGCAGAAAGGCACTGCTTTCGTGTGCTGGTCCAAGATGATTCATATGAATCGTTGCCAGAATTTTAAGACCGCAATCTAGCTTGATGCTATCCAATCAAAGGCCGTCTGGATGGGTAATAGGCTCCTCGAGAGTCGGATAATATTAACCATAGGGTGAAGATTGGGTGGAGAAGGTCAGCATCGTCGAGTCGGAGGTGTTGAGTCGGATGGGAGAGAAAATGGAGAGCACTGCGCCTCGGCTCATGAAAAAAAAACCTCACCAGCAACTCACCAGCCTACAATGAATATCTCGAGCAGAGTCTAAGGTGGTACTAGTTGCCAAGAAGATTAATGTGCATTGTGAATCGTCTATGAATGGTTGCTGGCAGAATTTAAAAAAACCGGCATGAATGTACTTGATTCTATGGAATGAAAGGCAGTACTAGCGTTGAGTACTAGGCTCTTCGTGGGTCGGATTATGTTAGCGGTAGGACAATAGAGCGAATATTTAGTAGAGAAGCAGCATCGAGTCGGAGGCGTTGAGTCGGACGAAAGAGAAAATCGAGCACTGCCACAGACTCGGATGTGCCTCGGATGCTTGCTCGGATGCGATTAAAAAAAAACCTTCTTCCCCCAAACGCGTAAACCACTGAACAAAACACCGAAAAAAACCTACCCAAGCGATATTAGGATTAAGTGCCACGCAAATACACGTAGCGTACAAGAAAACATGCTCCTCCGTCTCTCCTCTCTTCTCCGCTCTCTGCTCTACCAGTACTCGTCTCTCATCTCCATCTAGTACACCAGCACTCTAACACTCTACCACTCAACTCATGTAATTAATCTAGAAGTCTCCCTCTCCCCCACTCAACGGCCCAAGAAAATAGCGGTATAACAAATCGCACAGCGGACCCCGCCACCGCCACCGCCCAGATTTCAAGCAGTCTATTGAACAAACGGAGGCGGAGGCAAAGGGAACCCGGAGCCAACTAAGCCCCCGGGCCCGCCCGAATCGCACACCCGCCCTCCGCCGCCGCGCGCCGCATCTCGCGGATGCCATCGCGGTGCGCATCGCGAGTGCGATGAAGATGTGCCAGATGCCGTGGGAGCCTGTAGTGCGAGTCAGTGTCGGTCTTTTCTGTAAGTTGTGCTTTCTCCTCGCCGGCAAGCTCCGGCGTCGCCAAAGACGACGCGAGGGACACGACAGAAAAGCCGAGAGAGCAAAGCGGAGGGCGCGCGAAAGAAGCGGGGAATGTGAAACGGAACGGAAGGAAACGCGACTCACCACCCCCACACATATCCGACACCCACCCCACCCACCCCCTCGCCCACCGAGGAAGCGCTCCGGCACCTGCGTCGCGTAGACGACCAGCCCGACGATGTAGTACAGCAGCGAGGGGCCGACGGGGGCTGTAAAGTGTCGTTAGCATCAGCATGCAATTTCCTCATCAATGTAGTGATATTGATAGTGAAGAAGGAAGGATCGAACGTAGAGAAGATCGAAGGCGGAGAAGGAGGAGAAGGAGACGAAGGCGGAGAAGGAGGAGAAGGAGACGAAGGCGGAGAAGGAGGAGAAGGAGACGAAGGCGGAGAAGGAAACGGAAAAAGGAGAGAGACACGCACCAACAAACCGAATCATCGTGTCCCACCCCTGCAGCGCCGCGATGCCCGCAAGGGGCGCGAGCGCCTAGAAGGATATGCCCACGAAAAAGGCAAGGCGCCAGAGCTGGAAACACAGACGGAGTCAGTATGTATGCGTGAACAAGTGAACGCGAGCTGATGCGAGTAGATGAAAAGACCGAGATTATGAAGGGGAGGACAAGGGCCCAGCGCGGGACGCGGCCGGGCAAGTCATCCTCCAAAGGCACCCGGACCCACCCCTTCCCATCCGCGTCGAGCACACCCACGCGCGTCAAGGGAGGGCCACCCCTCTCTCGCCCTCTCCACCCGCACCCGCACCACAAAAACCCAAAACCCAAAACCCAAAAACAAACAACGCACCCGATTCTCCACCCTATTAAACCAACCGCAAAACGGTAGCACGTTCCCCGACACGCCCGCCGCCGCGCACAGCAGCAGACACCCCGCGCTGACGGGGTGGTACGCCAGCCACGCAGCGAGGCTGCTCGTTGCGTTGCTCGTCGCCGACACCATATACGCGAACGACGCGTTCAAAGCAGAGGCGAAGTCGAAGACGGGCGTGAAGAGGGACGCGGCGACGTTGAAGAGCGGGTGAAGCGGCGAGGAGAGGGAAGCCAGGGCGGCGCGGCGACGGAGGAGAGGGAAGCCAGGAGCGCGCGCAGCGGCGCCGCGAAGCTCGCCAGCCCCGCCAGCATGTCCGCAAGGACCGACCCGCTCTCCACCCCATCCACCCACTTCCCGCTCTCTACAACCTTCTCGGCGCCGTGCAGGAGCGTAGACGGGTGCATGAGCGCCTGTACTGCGTCCGCCGCCCTCTCTTGCAGCACCTCGACTGCGCGCCGGCGCCCGAGTTGAGGAGCGTGCTGGGGTGGAGGATGCTGTGCCGCAAAGGCATCGCGTCGACGGCCTGCTCGGCGCAGGCGTACCCGTGGTGCACGACCGTCGCGATGCATGTGGCGATGAGCCTGCAAAAAAAAGAAAAGACGAATCAGTTTCGTTGTAGTCATGAAATCCTGAAAATGAAGCGGGAGGGAGGGAGGGAGTAGAATCCGGGGCGGTCTCTTTTGTCAAGTGCCACGAGAACGCAGATGCCGACGCACAACGAGGGCGCAGACATCCGTGCGTCCCTCCCTCCCTCCCTCCTCCCCAAAACCCTCCCCCGCAAGCATCAACAGCTCCTGGATTCCACAAAGGCAGAACCCGCACGCGGTACGCCGTATGTCCTCCCACTCTCCTCCCTTTCCCCCATCTCCTCACAGAATAATCAGAAAATACCAAAACACTTACCACCCAATCCCGACATAATCCACCCTCGCACACGCCTCCATCGCGCCCCGGTGCGCACACCCCACCATCGTGTGCCACAGCGCGCTGCACGCGAGGCACGCGAGCGCGAAGAGCGTGAAGAGGGACTCGGCGGCGTCGGAGGGTGGGGGTTGGGGGCTGGAAGGGAGCACGGGGTTAGCGTCGGAGCCACGAAAAAGCGGAAGTAGAAGGACGGGAGGATGGAGCTACGAATAAGAGAGAACGGACAGAGGGCAGGGTGGACGAGGAGCCACGAAAAAGAAAGAACGGAGAGAGGGTGGGGTGGGAGGAGAGGAATGGAAGAAAGGCGAATGAGGAAAGGTGGGTTAGCGTTGCGTTTGGAGGGAGGAGAGGAAAGTAGAAGGGGAGGATGGAGGCACGAAAAAGAGAGAGCGGAGGGAGGACGGGAGGGCGGGGTGGGAGACGGGGGAGGAAATCACGAAAAAGAGGATAGAGCGGAGAGTGGGGAGGGTGGGGAATAGGGAAAACCACAAAACACTCACCCCCAAACCTCGCCCAATCCTTCCCTACCCACTTCCGCGCCCACGCGTCCGGCACCTCGAGCCACGGGGCGAGCGGCTTGAGGAACCTATACGGGTTGGTTAGCTTTCTTTTGTTTCTTCGCAATAACCATAATAGCGACACAGTCGTTTCCCCCCCGATCATAACGAAACAGACAGAGAATAGATAATAGCGAGAAACTCACCCCGGCACCTCCATCCCCACCCCAACCCCCAAAACGCCGCCCCCCCACAACACCATCGGCACGAAATGCGTGTGGATAGAGCGATTCGTTGTGCAGCGTGAAGACAGAGCGTGCGAGGGCGGGCCAGCACGTGAGGGGATGAATCTGTTGGCGATGAGAGAGCGTTAGTCGGGTTTTTTCATTTTAAAAAGGAATTAGATGAGGGGGAGGGAGGGGAGGGAGGAGAAGGAAGGTAAAGGAAAAGGGGGAGGGATAGTAGCAGCGAGCCAAAAAAAAAAAACCAAAACGGCACGTCAGACAGCCGTACACGGAGCACAGAACAGACGACGCGGAGTACCGAGTTCCTCGCTCTGCAAGACCGAATGACGCCGCCCGCGAGTCTACACCTCGCGCCCATACGCGTCTCCGCGTCTCCCCGCCCCGCAGGGAAGGGGACAAGAGCTGCCCAAAAACAGAAGCGCCATGGCGCGTACACGTACCGACGGCGGACACTAAGCACCCGCACGCGGCTCGGCGGGATGCGGAGCAGCGCCGCCTGTCTCGCTGAGTGGGCCACGCCTTTATCACGATGCGACTCCGTTCGCCCAATGCGCGGTGTGGATGCGGCGCACGCGGCCCTGACGGGGACACCACCGTGTCGCCGAGTATGATATGACACGTTCGGGACGCACGTCAGGTCAAGTCGGGCGGAGGTAATGCGCGTCGAGACGGAAGCGAAGAGGGGAACGCGAAAGACGATAGGATTCGTCGAAAAAGCGCGAGGGAGCAAGGAGGAAGGGAGGGAGGCGCGAAAATGGAAAGGAAAGGCAAGAAACAAAACAAAAAACACACCGATACCCGCTCACAACCCACGGATTATTCCGCCACTCGAGCGGCAAACCTGGGCCGGCGGAACTCGAACTCGAA